>JANIJG010022906.1:74348-104161 GCA_024611175.1 Megaceryle torquata
AAAAAAAAAAAAAAAAAAAAAAAAAAAAAAAAAAAAAAAAAAAAAAAAAAAAAAAAAAAAAAAAAAAAAAAAAATCATGTTGCATGATTCTTTTTTTTATTATTATAGTTTTCTGCTGGAAAAGAACAGAAAGCTCTTGTTTTCTATTTCTCTGAAAACCATATTAAGCCTTTTCCACCGGTTTCAGTAATACATAATTTGTACAAGAGAACAACTTGCAGTTTCCTCTAAATTGGATTTAAAGCAAAAACTAAACAAATTACATCCATGTAGGTGGTGATTTTAACCACATTAAATGAATTAAAAGAAACTGAGCAAAGTTCAACCACATAAAAATACATATTCTTCCCCAAGACATAAATGATGTTTCTTTCATAAAGCACTATAAATAAACCATAAACAATAAACCATAAATAGTAATAATAATAATAAACAATAAATAGAATTTCTCAAGTAGCTGCAGACATCCTGCAGGCAAGCCTATGAATTTTTGCAAAGCTTCATGCAAATGTAAGCTCTTCCTCCACCTCCCATACAGTTCAGCAGAGATCCGCAGGATGGATTTTCTCAGGGAAGAAAAGTCATTCCTTTTTTTTTTTAAAAATAAAACCCTGTGAGTTAATGCCTCAAATAAACATGATTTTCAATGCAAGGACTTCAACTACATAAACATGCAAAAAGAAATGCAGCAATCAATTTGGTTTGAGGAAAAGGGAAACATTTTGAAAGAAAGAGGCTGGCACATTGCTGGCACATAAGTATACTGCAGAGTCAAAGAAATTTGTCCAGCACAAAAAAAAACCCCCAAGATTACTTATGCTGTTACAGGAGGAGCTGTATGATCTCTCAGATCTGATTTGCATTTAGTCTAAGGCCCCTTTGCCCAACACTGGCTTCCTGCAAAAGCCTGAAATATAATTACATTTATAGCTACATAAGGTCTGGTTACAGTGCCACAGCCCTGTGCAGAGGCCTCAGCACAAGATGTAATTAAACATCTCTCACTGCAGAGCTGGGAGGATCCTGGGTTTTATCTGGAAGCTACACGCCAGCTGGGACCTGCTTTGTCTAGGGTGGAAAGCTGAGATATAAAACAAAGGTACAGTAGGAAGGACCTAAAGAAAAACATCAGCTGAAGTGGGCAGTGGTTTTAATTTCTCTGGGTATATTTTTAAACACACATCACTTCCATAAATCTTCACTGCAAATGTCTGCATTTCTGATTTTATTATGATGAGGAAAAGTATTCTGGTTGCACTGGTATTCTGAGATAGCAGTGCAAACTGTTGTAGTTTAAAGCAGAAGCATTCTGATCTAGGTGACGCTGTATGAGAAGCATATTAAGAAGAGCATTCCAAACTCATACCAATGTGGCTAAGATCAAAATTTCACAAAAGACAACTAAATCTGCAACAAGCTAACTTCCTGTGACAGTCACCCAAAGGAGTTTACTGGTTCTCCAACCTAGGTGTGGACAATTTCCATGTCTGCTGTGCTTAATTTATTAGCATAAGGGATTAAAGTTGCCACAGGTGTTTGAAACAGTTCTGTACACTTTGACCGCAAGGACTCCCTGGGGGGTGCCTGCTTTTCAGAAACCACTTACTTCCAAGGAATTCAGCCCTTTGGCAGATTTAAGAGGGGGGATGTCAACAGAGCAGAATGCAGTGACAGGATGATTGTCTGCTAATTGCAATATAAACGCAGAAGATGGTTACAAAGCTATTTGAATAAAACAGTATAGTGGGTCTGATGGCATGCCCATGAAGATGTTTCTTTATATACATTGAAATATAATATTTATTAAAGACAAAAGTCACCAATGCATAGATTAAAGGAACCAATCCAAGATGCTTTACACAGAGATATGACTTTGTGTAGAAAACAAGAAGCGAAGAGAGACAGAATATTTGGACAGAAATCCTAATTTCTCTTTCATTCTACATCTTCCACATCAGATGGTGCCAATCAAAATGCCTGCTAAAGCCAACTGTCACATACCTGTTAAATCCCCTAAGTTTCCTCAGAACAGGATGACAAAAATGTCCCAAATTAGAAAAAGTCTCTTAGTACCTCATTAGATCACTACACCAAGAGGGGTTAGAGCAGCATCATCTCCTCAGGCCTATTAAAGCCTCTCCAGTAAAAGGCTGAAGTCTCTTAATAGATGAAAAATATCCCATAATACTGTCACCTTCCCATGTGACCACACACAATTTCAAAACAAAACAGGAGATGAAGATGAAGCTTCGCCCGTCCTTCCACCCATGACTTGGAGGCTTCCATGATTATTTACATTTGATTACTGAAAGAGGGCAAACAAAAGAAAGGCTAAACTTAGTGCACAACTAAATACTGAAGATGAGAAAGGATGGAGGGAATGGCAGTTCTTTAATATCTAGGAAAATATTTAGAAAAATAAATAAATAAAGCTCAGCTTGACAAGAAAATATGATGGGGAGAGGCTGATTTTGAAACCAGAGGCTGGAAATCTGAATGAGAATCTGAAGGCTTGTCTATACTCTCTTCACCAAGTTTAACCCTTACTCTTGTATCCCACTTAATCAAATGAGCACAGTCCCATAATCAGAACTTTACCTCACTAACACAACATTTTTTTATTCAATATTATTAATATAACTGTTTGCTTTAGCAAACTTAAAGAAACGTTTTCTCTATTCAGTAGGGAGCCTTTACAGGTGATGGCTCTTGTCATCTTCACACCAGAGTTCAGGTGTGAGATGTCATGACTGTTTTGAAACTAATCATGTCTTTTAAATACATAAGTATTCTTATTTTATGCTGTATAAATGGAAGCCTAAGAGCAGCCCATGCTGAGTGAGACCAAAGGTCCATCCAGACCAACAGCCTCCCACCATGGCTCACCAGAGATGCCCACAGGAGAGCAGAAGACAGAAAGGATGCAGCAGTACTTTCCCTGGACCCTCTCCTAGTATCCAGCAGTTCATGAGTTAGCAACTTTCTGAGCCAAAGGTGGCTTTCTATTTAACACTCATTAATGGAGTTTCTTTCCATTCATTTATCCAGCTGTTTCTTGAACCCATGTAAACTCTCAGCTCTCCACCTTCTGCAGACTGGTATCCCACGGCTTATGTATGAAGGTCAGTGTTTCAAAGCAGCATTATTGAAAGAGTGCTATCCTTGAGCCAGCACACCAGACCCTTCAGAGGAGAGTCTGTGCAGCTCCCAGCTCAAGCACAATTACACCCATTTACCAGTTTATCACCTCTGCACACAGCGGACAGAGCTGTGTCTTTCAAAGGTGGTGTAATGAGGAACTGCACTAATGACTGTACGGCATTTAGCAGCACAGTGGCACATGCCATAGTAAAAGGATATTTGCTTTTCTCAAAGCAAACAAATCATTGTTAGATGATTAGCATAAAAATCATCAATAGACTGTATTACTGAAACCTCCTAGAGCCTCAGAGATTCACCACTGAGTTCTGAGTTCCCTACCATGCACTGGACAGCCTTCCTGATTTACAGTCTCATACTTCATTGTACAAACATACCTGCAGCTGAGCATATTTAGGATGAAGAACACCTGACAAACAGGCAGAGGGTATTTTCTCTGCAAAGATGCTCAGCTTTCTGTTAGGATAAATCCAGTTATTCCAGTGTGTGGCACTGAACCCAAAGGGCCTCTGGCAAGAATGCTGATCTTTCTACCATAAATGAAATTTATGGAGGTCTAGACACCAATTCATTTCTGCAAAGAAGTCTCTGAAGTCTGCCACAGGATGACAACTCACATTAATTGCTGTACTGTTGAAAAGTTATATGTATTTTTGCATTTCCTTTCAGAGGCCTATCTGCTGCAGCAAAATACACCGAGATAAGAAAAAAGCTTTTTTGGCTGTACATGTTTCAATAATGGCATTGTTAACAATGGATAAGCAGTCCTGGAGGGTACAGAATGTCAACATATTTTAAACTAAGTCTATGTTGAAACATTGGTAAAAACTGATTACAGAATCCAATTTTGTGTTTCAGGGCCCTGCTTGATTTTGCACTACTGCAACTGGTGAAGAATGGAAGGTCTGATGAGCCAGTTCTCTGTAAGTATCTGTTATAGAAACAAAATTGATAATTGAGAGCCAACATTATTCTGCAAAGATACTGTCTGCTGGTTTAATATTAGATATAGTTAACAGCTTATTTTGAAATCATGTGTTTGTAATTTTAAAAATTGACCTACCACTACATTAGAAAAGGTGGAAGAGCTTCAAACTCATGAGTGAATCCAGAACCACCTTATGAGACGACTAGCAAAACCTTATGTTGCCTGTAGAGAGGCATACAAAATGCAACCAAGTTATCCTCCACTGGAGCTGACATCTGACAGCTTTCCTGACTTTGGACTGGCTCAGCATGATTGTTCCCCATCAAATCATTGAAACAGAAGAGACACATCCTTTTGTTTAGTAAGAATATTAGGTATCAAGTTTGCCAGCTACTTTCTAACATGCTAATTCCATCAAGTCTGATTTCTGTTACCTAGTAGAGAACTCAATACTGGGATTTTGAAGTTCAGTGGATTACAAACAGAAAGGTGATCAGAGAGCCTAAGAGACAGCCACATAATTATCAACATAAACCAATAGCCTCACCACTCTCTTCATACTGGCCCCTTAAGATATACCCTAACATATAAAACCAAGCAGATGGAGAAAAGAAAGAAAGTGCAGAGAAGTGTGAACTGTAGCTACTGTAACTGTTACCCACAAGAAAAACACTCTCTTCATAGCGATGACTGATCTGCCTTTTGAGAAAACTGGTTTGCAAATTTTGCTTTTGACAGTCAGCTTTTCCATAGGCAGGAGACACAAATCAGCATTAGATAGAGAAAGACAGGAAGTTACAAAGGAGACTGGAAATGGATTTGCATCACAGCTGGTTCAACTGTCCAGGACTACTGAAGAGCATGGGACTGAAAAAGACCATTGCGGCCACCAAGCCCAGACTTCTCCACTACACCAAGCAGACCAGAAAATATGTTAACTCAGAAGTGTTCACAGACTATCCACTCCAGGTGCTCTCATACAGTATAGTTCACAAAGCACTCCCCAAAACTAGGACTAGCAGACAACAGGAGAGTAGAAATGAAGGGCATTATATATTCTAAGCTTCAACAGCAGCTGGGAATGTGTTAAGTAAAATTTCAGACCATAATGTCAGGAAATGGCTAGTACCCATATACCAGGCTGAGGACAAAAGCCTGCTAGCCTGATAAAAGTGGAAGAACTCCCTTCTGATCCCACAGCTGAATGCATCAGCCAGACAAGTTACCCAAGCAATTGTCATACCAGCAGTGTGTTACCCCTTGCTTCCTCTCTTTAGCTGTAACCAATCTCAAAAGTTCACATGGTCTTGTCAATGTCAATGTTTGTGTCAGCAGAAACAAGCTCTGGGAATCACATGGGCCTGTTATGGAAAGCAACTTGCAAAAGTCTGAGAAATAAATAAGTTTTGTTGTCAACGTACCAAAATATAGTGGCATAAAAACTGAGCCCACTTGTACAGAAGAGGTGTTGGGGAAAGAAAAAAAAAAAAGAAAAAAACCCCAACCAAACAAAACAAACAAACAAACACAACAAAAGAAAACAAACAAACAAACAAAAAAACACCAAAACATCTGCATTTTTTTCTACCCCATTCCACTGTCATATAAACCAAAATAGAAGGAAGGGACATGCATGACCTCAAAGACAACAGGAAAAGTCTCTGTACTCTTTTGGGGGATGCTAGATGGCAATAGTCCTGTCCCTTATGTTTTGTGGGGCTTTTGTGGCTCTACATGCCTAGATTTTATGTGGTATAATTCTGGAAATCTTCTCCAGTTGAAAAATAAAATAAAATAAAATAAGGGGGGTGGGGTGTAAGCTAAAGTCCCTGTGATGCATCCAGAAATAATACTGCAAATGCCAAACAATTAAATGGAATAAAATGCAGGACCAGAACAAACAAACTGTTTAACATGACTTAAAATACATAGTAAATCACTTCAGGAATGAAAGAAACAGTAATCATAAGAAAAATTCAGAACTGTTTGGGCATACTCAAGAAAAATATCACAATTAACAGCCCCCAAAAGATCTTCACATTTTCTTCTGTTTCAAATTTATTAACAGAAAATAAAATACTATTTCTGTAGACCTACAGCTCTTATGACTAAAGTCCAGTTACAATGCAAACTATCTTAGACATTTTCAGTATTGCTCAGATTACACATTTATTTGAATATTTTGTGACTTGTCCATTCAGAAATCAGAAATGCTTTGTAAAGTTCATTTCTCACCTATAAGTATTTTACGTAATTATCATGTTATCAGATGGTCTCCAAAAGGAAAAATCTGCAACTATTTTGCATGAAATGTTAGGCAGTCTGCTAGGTCACAGCAGTATGGATTGCCTCTTCCATCCCTTTGACCTTCTGTCATATTAATGGTTAACAGAGCATCCATATTTACAGATTTTATCCACAGATTTCTAGCTTAGCACAGAAAGAACTGTCTAAATAAAAACATGATAGGCAAGCAAAAAAAAAATGTATTAAGGAGCATACCTAAAGGTGCATCATAATTATGCATTTCCAACAGTGTAAATCTTTCAATAGGGGAAATAATTCTGTTTACACTTTGGCAAGGTGCAGGAGGACATTTGATTTCTACGTTGTGAGATGTCACTTACATTGTCTGAGCAGTGAAGATCTGGAGCAAGCTTTGGTGCTCCCAAATGAGGGGTGAGTGAAAAAAAAAAAGAAAAAAAGCCCTGAATGATGCCCTATAACAGTAAGTGAGGGAGTGGAGATGATCTACTTGCTGTCAGCACTGCTCTGTATTTTTCTTCACTAGATTCAGAATCTTCTGCATCCAAGAGAGAGATTGCCCAGACGACAGAGCACATACATACTCATCTGACAGATCCTTGCTGCCCCTGACCTGGCAGATCATTTCTTGCACCTTATGCTATTTTAAAATCACTCTACTCACTTTGCTGTCCAGCTCTGTAACATGATTTATGCCAACCCGTGCTGACACTTACCAGTGTGCTTTCTGCTGTGCATCTGTAAATGGGACAACTTAAAGTATCGCTTGTTGCAGCCGGGGTACGCACACATGAAGGGACGTTTTTCATTTGTCTCACTTGCTGATCGGACAATAGTTGGAGCTACTCCTGGCACCCGTCGGACATCCTACAATGACAGAATCTTGCCAATGCAAAGTGTATGTTCTCAAGATTTACTTAACATATCCAGAGACAAACAATCTGAGGCACTTCTCCCAGACAGATACTTAAATATATTACACTGCAAACAGGCTATTTTATTTTATTCTAAATAATGATGTACAACCTTAGTATACCTTAATCTGTTCTTTGCAGAATATTAACATTATTTTAATGTGAAATACAGTAAACTCCATTTATTACATTTTCTCACCAATATTTATATGCTGCACAATCCTGGAAGACCACTCATTGTCATATGAAATAGGTTTAGGCTTATATGAGTGTTAAGAGATAAGAGCAGAAGCCAGAGTAGCATTCTCCTCTTTATTTTAAATATTCATATGAAGTTAAAGAACGGGGAAATTAATTAATTAACGCAAACTGGTAAAAAACAAAACCAGACTGTCTAGGTGGATGTTGTGAATAGTTCAGCCTTAATGCATTTTGGCCACTGTCACAATGTTCCATCAAAGACGATGATCTCCTTCTGGGATAATTACCTTCTCTAAACAATGTCAACTGCTTTCTTTTATTCATTCAACAAATGCTGGCTCACAAGCCTATTTCTGAAAGCTTGCCACTAAATAATAACTTGTTAAACTGTACAGAAAAAGGAAAAGGAGAAAAGATACTATCTATAAACACTGGTGTATGTTGACAACACTGAAATACAGAAGAGACAGATTTTATGTAATGATTTTGTCATCATTTCTAAGAAGATGTATCTTTTACAGTGGTATCTATTGATGATATGGCTGTTTCAGAAAGGGAGGAAATTAACTCCCATGAATCATAAGTTCCTTCCAAATACTCAGTAGGAAACAATCACTTATTATGTTATTTAAGGAAATATGTTTGAATTAGTAAAGTTTCAGACATCTGTAAAAGTGAAATGTCTTCTAACGCTTTCTTATGTATAGTTATCAGATGTAGTCCCTTGTAACCACAGAAAATTTGCATGGCCAAAGTGACTGGAGCTAGAAGTTGCAAACCGGATCGTGTATTTTTCGACCATCCTGAGACACTCGTAAGGACTACTGCCCTGAAGGTAGACTTCAGAAGAAATAAACAATTTGAAATTACTGTGTCTAAAAGAAATCTTATATTATACTTCAGTTGCTACAGTGAAGTCAGGACACTTACGTAAAGCATTTCTAGATAACACAGAGAAACCACAAATCAAGGATGGATTTATAAACACCACTGAAGTAGTAAATTAATATTATAAACAGGCAGGAGTTTTACTTTCCTATGAAGAATGCCCTGCTGTACTCACTTGTATGCCTCTAAAAACTCCATGAGTGTGTATTCTGTATTGGGCCCCACAGCTGTATAACATGGGAGCACTGTGGTTCTCATTTTCATATCCTGCTGTGTGGCTGTAAATAAAGAGAGGAATAATGGAAAAATTAAATATTTTTCAGTATTCAGCTCCATGTGAGAGGTTTCATTTCTTAAGTCAGTGATAACATATGCAGAGTTTCTTTTAGAGCCAGAATATCCAAGTTCAAATGAAATTCACCAAAGGCAGCCTACTCTGCCTTCATATGGATCTGCTCCTGCTGGCACAATGCACTGACTCCATACATACATCTATTAGTATCCATTAAGACAGTCTGGAGAAAAAAAAATGTCATGATTTGAACTCTGATGTATTTCCACAAAGATTTTAGGTAAGAGGGAAAAATCCACATAGCAGCATAACTGTGTCATGTGCACATGTACACGTTATTTATCAGTTAAATGTGGGGCTGGCTATTGCTAATATCTTTTGGAATGAGCAAAATGCCTCAAGTTTCACATTAAGTGCAGTGGATTTTTGTCAGCACCTCATGACTCAGATATTACCAGATACTACCAAGAAAGTGATGACATTTATAAGAATAGCAGTCATGTACTCATAAACAGAGATTACAAATCAGTGTCCAAACTATTTATCCCACATATCAGTTTACAGGATGCACTACAAATTAACCCTTTATAAAAAATAAAATAAAGTAACAAAAGCAGCCTATCCTTAATAGATATAAATTTTCAAGATTCTTCATGCAGCTTGATCACAATAGTTTTTAAAATGTGTAACCTTTGTTATGTTTCAGGGTGCAACAACCACAGGTTTTATCTAATTTTATTCTTCAAAATCCTATGTTCTCCTGTCCAGAATGTCAGGAACATTGCTGTGTCTCCTGTTTGCAACCTTCTTAATGTCAAAATTATGTAAAAAACATTTAGCTTTTATTTTTAAATGAGTATGTTACATTAGTGTGTACATTGCCATATATATTAATATACGTTAACAACAGTAAGTGTTCATGTTCCACACTGCATTAGAAATTAGAAAGCCCAGACCAAAGCCCAAGGGCATAAAGCTAGGGACAAAGATGGATACCTAGGATGTTATCCCAGCCTGTGCCAAATGCTTGCAATAGCAATTTGAAGGGGTCCCCGAGGCCCAGACTCTCATTTCACTGGTCCTTCCTTTCTCTTCGCGCAAAGTTCATGTGCAGAGTAGAATTACAAGGAAGTTTTAAACCTCTTAAGTGATTTGCAGAACAGCCCGTGGAACTGGAATGCAGGAGATGTCTGAATGGCTTGTGAACATCGCTAAGCAGGAGAGGAGCAGTATTTGTGAACAGCTCTTACTGCAGCAGTGGGTTGCACTCCTCATTATTTGTTCCCAGAGCGCCTTGCAGGCTGCCACCTGGCAGATGTGTTCCTTCAGATCAACTCCCTTGCTATTTGAAATGCTATTTCAAATCCTGGCTCAACCTGGCTATTCAAATCAAAGGCTACACCTTTTACGAAGGTACACTCTGTTTATTTCAATTTTAAGTGGCAAACAGGTGATCATAATGAAATAAGTATCCCTGAAATGCAGTAATATCTGTAATAATAGATAAAGGAAGATACCATTACCTGATTTAAATGGATTAAACTCTTCTCTAGGTATGTATCATGTCCAACTAAACAGGGTCTCGTCTCTGCTCAGGGCCCAGATGTGGCCTTTTTTTCCCTAATACAGGTAATAAATTACCATTTGCTATTACCATTTGCCCAGTTCAGGTTCCCCACCAGCATCGAATTTTCCTCTCTATTTAAAAACAACAAATCATACATGTTAAAAAAAAAAGGGGGGGAAAAAAAAGGAAAAAGATTGAAAAGCACCCAACCCCACCCCAATCCAAAATTAAATGAGGACTACCATTTATAAGAAAGAAGTGCTGCAATAGAAGCTATTGCTGATCCACAACCTAACAGCAAATTTAGCATTAGTCACCCTGAGCAACGGTGTAACCTCTCGTTCATGTCTGTGCTAGCAACCTCACACATAACAAGAGACACAAAGTTAGATAAGAAGAATTCCCAGGACAGCAGCTTTAGAAGGAGGAACAGGAATACACAGTAAAAGCTTATACCATAAAACACAGCCTAACCTTCCCTCCAAATTCACATGCTTTTCATCTTTCAGTGGTAACCATTTTTGTAAAGGCCAGTCAGTTCTGAAATAATTCCTCCCAGGAATAAGAAGCAGAACAAAGACCCTGTATGTGCCCTAAGGAATGGCTCTGTGAATGGGAGGTGTCCTCCAGATGATCTCCATTTCGATTTTTATTGCACAGTTGGGAAGCCTTCTGCTAAATTCAGCTTTTTTTCATATTTTCTCCTATTATTTCTAGTTACACTTCACTAAAACTGTCCATACAGCTGCAGAGCCTTGAAGATTAAAACCTGTTTTCTGAGCCTCTTGACCCATAATATACTAAGTAATGAATAGCCCTCTACTGAACCAGCTCCATAGGAGAGATGCTTTAATAATCAGGAACGCTAGTTCCTATTTTACATTGGGCACATTTCCATCAACATTGGCTGGTACTCAGTGTGATCATATGGATGATGACAGCAAAATGGATCGCTTAGATTTCTTGGTTAAAATACTATTTATTAACTGTGAAGCTCTATGAAATAATCAGGGAGATAGAAATTAACAGGTGAATGTACTTTCCAGTCAGGGAAGAAACTGGAAAGCTGAAGGAGGAGTTTTCAGAAGCTGTCCCCACACCACTGCTTTCTTGAATTTCAACCTTCACTCTGCATCAATAGTAACCTCATCGTGAAAGACATTTTTTTTTTCTTCCATCCTCTTCTCTCAATGGATCCATGATGTATGCCACAAAATGTATACCAGTTTGAGCAGCTGGCTTTTTTAGTATTGCTGCTATTTATATACTAAAATAGAAGCACTGATAGAAGAACTGATATAAATCCCCTAAATGCATTACTGCAACTCAGACACCTACTTTATTGCATGAGATAACAATCAGATGCAATGCCACATACACCAGCAATACAAGTAACTCATGAATTCATACCTGCAGTGCATTAACTAAATGGAAGTTTTAAGAGGGTAGAAGATTCCTTAACTTTCATCTTTTCTAGTCAGGCACTCTGTATTTAACTAGGCAAAGAGACAATGCCTTATACGCTTAGGCAACCAAATCTGTGAGTATAATAATGAAAAATTATCCTGATAGACTCTTGGGACCAGATAACAGCCTAGATCCTCACCAAAGCACTGCAAGGTATACTCTGTACACCCCAGACACACTAACAATATATACATTATTAATAAATAAAAAAAGACACATTGGAGATGATACTGCACTGTTCAGATGAACAGTGGTAATCCAGGGTAGGTAAACACTGATACTTCAGGAGACACAGGCTCCTGGGAGCAGGACCCACATGTTCAGTCCTGGCAGGACAGGCTGCTCAGACAACACCACAGCAGCCTGGAGAACTGCCAACAGAGCCGCTCCTACCCTGCTGCAAGTGCACTCAGAGCACAGCTGAGAGCACAGCCAAAGCTCCTACACTGTGTCTTCCCCTGCGTCAGTGGCCAAGTGGCTCCCAGAAGAAATTCAGCTAAAGCCAGTGGGAAAATAGGGGTGAGCAGTTGACTTAACCAAAGAAGAAAAGGAAGGGAAAAAAAAATAAATCCCCACTAAGGCCCAGAATTATAGTTAGGAAAGACACTAAACACAAATCAGCAAAGGAGTCAAAATTCAGCAAGGCCAGATGCAGCCAAACTGGCCTGCCAGGATCCAACAGAAATTTCTGTTCAAGCAAGGACTGAAGGATTTGGCCTAACAATCTAGTTCTGCCTTTACTTGGGCATATACAATTCCCTCTAACCTCAATGGGAACTGCACAAAGGCAGAATTGGATTATAAATATTTATAATCTGAGTTTGTGAAAAAAGGACTCAGTATATTTTGTTCTAGGCAGACAGAAACAGACCTGGAAACATGGCCATAAAATGTAACTCTAGATAACTGGGAAACAAAGACTGATACTTATGCAACATAAAACGCTAAGCAAGCGCTATGTGGTGTAGATATTTAGAAGCGCTTGCATTTACCATTAGCCCAGCAAATCCTTAACACTTGGAGAGTAGCTCTTTTAAAATGATTAATCTCCAAGTTGTACAGATTGTACAAAGATTAATAAAAATGAAGGTTTTACAGATGAGAATGTGTGATGAAAAACAGAGCAGCTTTAGAGTTGTATCAATCTAAGTGGTTATAAAAAAAACTCATAAAAGATGACATTCTAATCTGAATATTAAAAAAATAATCAAGCTGCAATTTCTCTCTTACACCATTTTTACTTTGTTAAACTGAAACTGTGTAATATATAAAGCAGTTACAACTTAATCTGAAGAGTTAAGCTTTTTATTATTATTTCATAAACCAAAAAAGGGAAGCTTTAGGGCATACCAAGGAGAGTTAGAAAATTTCAGATGAAACGTGAATACACATTGATTCATGAGATTCAGACTTGGAAGAATAAAAAAAGCCAGAAAGCAAGATTACATAAAACAGGCACCACATTAAGCCTCAATTTAATTGTGTTTCAATGCAGGAACAGGAATTTTAGGGTTTAGAAACAGAGCCAAAAATGAGGCAAAGTGAGGGTGTGGGCTAGTCCCGTTGATAACAGAGCATAAAGGAAGAGAAGTAGAGTTAATTCCCTCTGCTAAAATATTTACCATCCTAGCACCCTGGGAAAAATATGTATGGAGACGGCAAAAGGATTCTGATTAGTTATATAGAAGATCATGTTTCTGCCTGTTTTTTGTCTGATACTATTACTAAGGGTGGAGTATAAAGCTGCATTTTTATCTGCACTTTCCAAGGCAAAGAAACATTAAAAAAATGTGATTTCACAGATTACAGCCCCTCTGCCATCTTCAATGAGAAAAGCAGCTGGCTGATGAAAGGAAGGCACTGGATTTTCAGGGGACCCTAGCCTCTCTAACTTCCATAGTCATTGTTTGGTTTGGGTTTTGTTTTTTTTTTTTTTTACTATTGACCTGAGCAGAATCAGGATTTCATCCAATACTTCCCTTCAAAAGGAGACCCTCAGCTATGAGCAGGAAAGGGAAAATTCAATGTTAGAAACAACACGTCATTGTCCATTTCCAATTCATCTTGATTGCAGAAATGAACTCAGGTATGAAGTTTTGCACCTCCAAATTCTACTAATAATACCACCAAAGCTAAGCAGGAAAACTTTTACAATTCAATCCTAGACAAGAGTTTTCACTGTCTTGTTTCAGATGCAGTTTTAATAGTGTTCTACAGAGACTGTACCTAATTTTGCTTCCAGTAAGCCTGAGCAAACAGCAATAAATAAAACCATCTATGGAACACACTGACTATTTAAAACCCAAGTAAATCCAAAAGGGAGGAAAAACCAAACAAGCAAACAACAACTAATAATTTTGCCTGGTTATATACTCAATCCCAGGTGGCTGTTGGAAATGTGGATCAAAACTTTTTACTCAAGTAGCTGAAGAGTCAACTATGTAATATTTCAATTAAGTTTTCCTGTCAGGTATGTAACTACATTTCTTGTCTACCATGCCGTATCATTTCCTGCTTGGTGTAACCTATTTCCATGTCACTTTTACACGGAACTCATCAAAATACCAAAGAGAAGGTTATAGTCACAATGTCTACCTCTACAACACTGTGAAGGGAAGCAGTGTATTTCCACATTTGGCAAATAAGGAAGCTACACAAAAATATTGACAGAAACTGAAGGGAAAGTCATCCACTAATGTGGGACATGCATTATGAAATGTCTGGGAGATGAGTTATCAGGGTAAAAAGCAAAGGACCCACGGACTTTCCTGCAAGAGTACAAATCTGATCTCAGATGTTCCAAACAAAATACCACAAAATGAGGAACAAACCATCAGTAAACAGTCTGAAGAGATAAAAATCCAGTCCCACAGTTGTGTTCAGCGCCTTAACCATGAAGCTTTCCTTTCAGATCCTTGAAGCTGCCAGTTTGTGTGACAGCCCTCACAGACAACAACCCAGCTGTCCCTCTGCCCAAAGTTCAGGTGAGAGGGAAGTCACTGGACAAACAGGCAACACATAATCAACGCACTAGCTCACAAGGCACTGTTCTTCCCTCACACAAGTTACAAGCACAAGTTGAGCTCATTGGTATATGGAACCTAAGTAAAAATCTACAACACAAACTCAAGGCATTTGGACTGTGTGATAGCAGTAATGGGTTGTCTTCTTCTCCAGGGACGACAACTTGCAGAAAGAAGGTAAATTTGAGCCATAAGACCTCCTTTTGGTTTGCCAGAAAGCACAAACATCCAGAACTCATGGCTGCAGCCTCTTCTGTCTGTTTCCCCACATACAGCTCTCTCACCTTCCCCTGACAGTCTATCATGTTGGACTCTGACAGAAGACATCACTGTCCACCTTATGCATCTCTCTTCACCACTTGGCAATAGCTGGCCAGGCACTCCATTCCATACCTTTTATTGCCCACTTTGGCTTCCCACTCAGTCCATGCCTTCTGCAGTTCCCTAATGCTCACACCTACTTAAAGCACTCAAAGACTAAAAGCCACCAACATGACGAAACTTCTTGCCCCCAGTTCCAATATCCAACATTCAAATATCCAGGGAGGGAAAAACATTCAGGAAAAAAAAAGTATTTTAAGGCCTTAAAGCCATAGGCTGAAGCAGGCTCTGAGCAGATAAAATCATTTGATAGTTTAGATGCCAGACTCTTCCTTCTGATCACACACAAAACAGGACTGTTCATAAGCTTGCAAACTAACAGGAATGATTTTCCACAATGACTAAAGTACATGGCCTTGGCCACCTGACAGTATTCCCTGCCAAATTTCAAACTTAATCTGAAGCAAGGAGATTCTGGAGCTGATCCGTCAAAAATGGACAATAATGTAAACAGCTAAAACCAGAATGCTCTCAGCAAAACTGCTATTACAACTTAAGCATAGAAGCTGCTAACTCATTCTACCTGAAATGCTGGGCAACAGCTTCATTTCAGTGTATTAAATTTAGGCTGCAGATGAACCCAGAAAGCAAGCTACTGAACTGCTCTGATGTCAAGTATAAAGGGTATGAGCCATAAGTTTTATATAACTTATAAAACTCCTAAGAGTAGAGCAAAGTTCTCCAACTATTTGCAGAACTTTCTGGTAATGTTTTCTTCTCTCTCATAATGTACAAAACTCTTATCGAAGCCAGGAAGAAGTGCTGGGAAGAACTCAAGGCAAGGAGCTAAACAAGGACTGTCATCATTGGACAGGATCTAGAAGCTCTATATTTCAACAGAAAGATTGATTCCAAAATTCTTAAATTACAACTACAAGATTGAGAAAAGCATCTGAAATACTAAACGCCTGGGAATCACTTATGAACAGTTCATATATTTTAAAGATGTAAATCTTGGGAAGAATACCTTATGTTCATGGCAACAGAGATTGGAGGTACTGTGTATTGTAACTCTCGGCCAGAAAAGACAGATAACTATTTTGGCTCATATTACCAGTGATGAGGCTATGTCTAGCACTGATTTTCCACAGATTCTACAATCTTGGCCTATACCAAAACTTTCAGCTTTGTTTTACCATAGATCATTCATCTTGATTTCTTTTTTTCCCCCCTTTCATGCATCCTAGGTCACATACTTTACACTGCTAACAGCCTGACTCCTGGACAAGTAAGAAGCCATTTATTTTGCTTAGTACTCCTGTAATATTTCTATTGTGTCTTTTTTTTTTTTTTTTTTTTTTTTTTTTACTGAGTTCCCCAAAGAATAACCTCTTCCTTGCTTTAATAACTTGGACCTCAGTCAAGGTTGATGTGTTTCTCCATTTTGCAGGATATTTTCCTTCAGAAGAGACAAAACAGTGTCTAATATTGCAATGACTGATCTTTAAAGGGGACAGTTTAAAGAGGAAACAGAAAACATTTATGAAAAAAAATAGGAAATAACCTTTAAAAAGAAAGGATCGGCAGCAAAGACACTGAACTGTACACAACTGCAGAATTTGGGGATCTTCTCTAACCATGAATGCTCCTTGACTGGCTCAATTCTCTTGTTCATTACAATACAGATAGTTTACTATGCTATCTCCTCCCTCCAACTTCCTAACACCATTTGTGAATGAGACCCATAGTATATTTTTCCTTTACCATACTGCAGCAGTGTATGGAAAGTCCACAGTTAACATGGTTTTCACATTTATGGACAACTACATGAAAGCATAAATCTAGGCATGCTTTTCTAGACTCCTCCTGTTGTTCACTTGAGGCTGCACACTGAGAACATCTCAAAGCAACCTGGTGATACCTACCTTCGGTAGGGGAGTTTTCATAGCCAATTATCTACCGGGGGCAGAGCTGGCGATCTTTGGCTTTATCTTAGCTAAGATCGAGCCACGAGCCCTTTTGCTCATGGTAGTCATCGTAGATGAAACAAGGTGAAGATACGGTCGTGCATCAACCTAGCAGGTCTCGGTCCTGCCTCCCGCTCCCCAGGGTGCGTTAGAGGACTACCAGCCCGGCGCGGCCCGGCCGTGGCACCGAGGACTTCCCGCTGGCCCGCTCCCTCCTTCTCCCGTCCTCCCTCTGCAGCCGCCCTCTCCCCCAGGGCCGGGCCCGCGAGCGCGGGAGGCCAGGTGCGGGCCGGGAAAGGCCCGGCGAGGGCGGCCGGGAGCCGGGAGCGCGTCTCCCCCCCAGCGGCCGCCACCCCGGCGGGGCCCCGCGGCGCCTCGGAGCCTTCCTGCCCGCCCAGCGGCAGGAAGCCCCGCGGGGGAGGCGGGCCGGAGCCTCTTCCCGGCAGGTGGGAGGGCGACAATGGCCAGGAGGAAGGAAGCCGGGAGGCGGCAGGGCCGGGACACAGGACGCAGGGCCTGGCGAAGGGAGGGAAAGGGAAGAGGGATGGTAGGAAAGGGCGACAGCTCGAGGAGGAGAGCGCGGAGGGGCCGCCGCTGCCCCGCCGGGACCGGCCCCGGGACCCGGCCCTGCCTGGGACCCGCCCCCACCCCGGGCCCGGGCCGAGCCCCGCGGTCTCGTTGCGCTCGGCTGGCGCGGAGCGCCGGGGGGCAGAGCAAGGGCTGCAGCCTGTCCCGGAGAGCTTCGCCTTTAAACACCTATTGCTTCACTTGATAAGCCTGAATGAGCCAGCGCCCGAACACGTACCTTCGGTTATTGCAAGCATTTTTAAATAGGCGGTAGGCTATAGCCAGACGATGACTGTCAGAACTGGTCAGTATTTTTTTCGTGCTAGTGACCGGATTCAAGCCGTAAAATACAAGATAAAGTTATCTCAGTAACACAACTACACTAGAGCAAAAGATTAGAAAAGAATAAAGCGCCTTACCCCTTCAGTGTGGATCCCAAGTTCATTTGATTCCATGTCATGCATTCAAGCTGTGAGGTCATTTGGTATAAATTGTCACTGTTGTAAAAATATGTAGAATTAGAACTAAAATTACAGCGATCAAATTAAAACCCAAACGTCAAGATAGCAACACTGTCTTTGTTATTGTTTTTAAATATATAACAGTAGAAAGTGAATGTCTTGGATGTAATTCCTTTCATTGATGAAGTTGGGTTTTTGGTTTTGTTTTAAGAAAAGGAAATAAAAGAATGGCCGTGGATTGAAAAGTCTCCTTGAATCTGCAAGTCTGTCAATTCGTAAATAGCTGGAAACTGAGATATAAAACTTTCCTTACAGAAAAGTAATAACCGATATTGACACATTGAAATTAATGAAACGAATATAGGCAGCTAGGCGGGCTAACGAAGCAGATTATTTGTTTTAAAAAGGCAAATCTGTTAACTGTTTTAACCAGCAGTGTGAGAGACCACGTGGTTAATGGACTGAAGCAGCTATCGTGACTCATGATGGATGTTACTACATAGAGGGGCTTGACAAGCGGGAGAAAAATGGAGTGGCTGAGCGATAAACGAAGCTCACCGCTGGAATATGCTCTTTCCCCGCCGATACACACTGAAGCCAGCCCGGGCGGCTGCCGCAGACCGAGGTTTCCCGACCATCGCTTTCCACTATGAAGCCGCAAGCCGGGCAGCGAGGCCGCGGTAAACGACAGCGGGATGCGATGGGCAGGGGCGGCCCCGGGCCGATTGCGCCGCGGAGCCCCCGCGGAGCTCGCCCGACGGGGCCCCCGCACAATGCCGGCGAGGGCGAAGAGGTGCCCCGCCCGTGATATGTTCCCCCCCGCCTCCCTGGGGCAGGCGGCGCGGGCTCCCCCGCTCCCCTCCGGGCTCTCCCCAACGCGCAGCTCCCCGCCGCTGCGCAGCCGCTCCCGGGGGAACGAAGCGAACGCCCCCGGGCCTCTCAGCCGGGCTGTGATTGATGCCGGGGAACAACAGCGTACAATAAACGCAATTCTCCCTGTTGATTAATTACACATAAATTCGCTGGACGTCATTCGACGCGGTGAATTTATATCATTCTCTAATTAGAAGAGGGTATTTTTTGTTGGGGTTTTTGTTTTTGTTTTTTTCTCCTTCGTGGCAGGTAGAAACGACCTAAAAAAGTCAGATTCCAGTGGGAAGCTTTTGCATATAAAAACAAATTAAGTGACTTCAGTCTCGAAGTATGTGTAATATCATTTGTCAGTATCACTGGACACTATTATTCATTAGTGTGTCTGAAGTGCTATTATGCTACTACAATGTCCTGCATATCAGCTCAGGAATTGTTAAACTCTCCTGCAGTTTCCCCATTTGCAATAGCAGTCCGTGCTGGTCTGTGCCAACTACGTTTTGCAATTCCACGAATTCTTCCTGTAATGCTGCTGTAATTAATTCCTCCAGGACCCTGATTTTTATTAGAAGTGCCCGCCCGATGCATTTACAGCAGGAGATTTCCCTTTAACTTTCTTTCGCTTGACAGTTCATTTATAAGAGCCTCCCCCACAATATCCACTTTTTCCCCTCCTTTGCTTTTTCATAAAGCAATACACTTATTCATCTTGTCACTAGCTCGCAGCCACTGTATTCATGCAGCCTTTGGGTGACAGTGTCCAAAATAAACCGCTCCGAAAACAGCGCAATGTTCAGCTCACCGTCTTCACCTCCTTGTCTAAAGCTCCCTCCTGCCCTCTCCGATTTACAGCCGCCCTTCGCTTCTGAGTTTGCAGCTCCGACAACAGCTTAACTGCGGAGCCCGAGCTGCCTTCAGCCTCTGAAGGGAGCTCGAAGTGGCTTTCGGGCAGACTGTCCTAGAAAGCACTCGTAAAAACAGGGTGAGCGAAAATCCGCTCTTTCTGCTAACTCCCGCTCTGCAATGGTCGGTCCCTCCAGCTCGGGATGGCCCCAGCTGAGACCCGCAGCACTCGCTCATCCCTTCGCTCTCCCAGTGCAGCTGGCGACGCGGGGGGATTAGTGCCAGGGGAAGCAGGCGAACGGGCTCGGTCCCCACTCCAGCCCGACCGCCCTCGGCGCCGAAGCCGAGGGGGGACCGGGTTTCAGCTTCGCGATGTGAGAAGGAGATGTTTAACTTGCGGCCCTGGGAGTGGATTCCCGCGAGATGTGCTGCGGTCTCTCGGCGCGCCCCAGTTGGGCCACGCCGCTGCACCGGGGTGCCCAAAGAGGGGCACCCCCGCACCCCTCACACGGACTGGAGGGGAGGTCTGTGTGATCTCTGCTGCCGACAGTGGCCAAGGAGAGAAATTTCCTGTGGAAATGCTGAGCCCACGACCCTACGAGGTTTACATCTCGAAAAACCCGGGATTGCCCAAGCTTTGGCTAAATGGTGCGAAAACAGTCCCATGACAGGAGCTAGGTGGGCACCGCCGAGCTCCGCGCCCCGGCAAGCCCGGAGACAGGAACGGCCGCGCCGTTTGCCCAGGGGTCACCGGGCATCGACACAGGATTAAACATCTCACATCTGACATGTGACAGAGAACAGGACATCCCTAGCTCCATTTATGTCTCTCCACGGTTTATTATTGACAATTCCGTGAGATGATCTCATGGAATTAACGGCTCCTCTCAAAATCTCGGATTTGGACGGAGTTTGAATGATGAGAAGGAAAGCGGGGTCTCTGGGGATAGGCCTGCCCTGATTCCAATCTGAATCCTTGGCCCTTCAAACGGCCACAAAGAAGACACTAAAAATAACTTATTTTCATTACAGAGATGCTTTTAGAGGGAAACGAGAGGAAGGGGGGAACATTTCTACAACGGGGATTAATGTAAGTTGGAGTGGAATAAAAGGAAGTCAACGCTGAGCAAAAAAGGAACTTAAAAGGAAACCAGTAGTAGATCATATAGAGTTTGTTTTGGCCTGCATTGCAGTATTACCGAGTTCTTGACCTCTGCACAGAAACAGCTATAATCTGAACCGAGACTCCTCCACTTTTAAAGTCTTTGCAAGTGTGACTCACAGTAAATTTTCAACATCGAGCATGTTTACTACATTAAACAGCGCGAGGTAGAAAAGTTCACATCACCATTTTAATGGACCCACAAATGCGAGTCATCTAATGCACACTTGCAATCTGCGCGGGTTTGTCATCCATGTCCAGCTATCAACAACAGCCGCAGTATTCTTTGGCAGAGGAGCGGGCTGCGCTGTAAACACAGGTCGAGCAGTTGCCGAGGCGAGAGATTTCAGAGATACTTTTGCTTCCAGTATACGAATTACGATTTTTTAACTATTTATTTCAAGTTGACGCCTTCCCCACTGCTTTGCCTTGCTACGGAAGGGAAGGGAACGCTTTTCAGCCCTCGGCCCGCCAGAGAAGCCCCCGCACGGCAGCGAGGCTGTCACCATCCGGGCCGGAACCTCTCCTGCCCGCAGGACCCCGCCGCTCACGCCCACTCGCGACCCGCCGTGGCTGCCCGCGGACCGGGCTGGAGGAACGCGGCCGCGGGGAGCGGGAAAGCACAGAACGGCTTCATGGTGGGTTCTGCACGCAGCTGGTGAGATGACAGGAAGGGGGAAGACAGCATCAGGTGGAGGTGGTTCACTCCTGCATCTCCTCGCAGATGCTTTCTTGCTCCACCACTACTCGCGGAGGAATCGCCCCTTAGGTCATTTTTTGACTCAGCAGAGACCCTGGACAGGGGATGACGGAGGGGTGGGGCCGGCGGGACATACTGGGCGTGCACGAAGTCGGATGCACCTGAAGCGTCGGAAGGGGTGGAAGGAGGTTGGGCCAGGGACCACAAATGACGCCCGTATGCTATTCGAGGCGCAAGTGAAAGGTGACGTGGGGCAAACACCGTCTGTCCCATTCCACGGGAACGTCCCATCCCGTTCCTGTGCTCAGTTCCTCCAGCCGCATTGCCTCCTCTGCACTGCTATAGGCGAACGGGAGCGCATGCTGTAGTCAGCCAGTACGAGAAGCCACAGTAGCGACGAACCCCATCACGCTGGGTATGAGTGTTCGCTGCACGCTCTGTGCAACGGTGGCCTTGGGAGCAGTGACAAGTTACCCACTTTGTTGACAATACTTTCTAGGAATAACACTTCTGTAGTAGGAACATTTTTTTTTTTCCAGATGCTTTTGAACATGTTCAGGAGGGGACACGGGGAAGTCGCGCCGAGCTCACCCACCTGCTCGGTCTTACGTGCTTGGAGTGGCTTTGTATAACTGGAGCCGCCCTCGACAAGGAACAAGTTCTGCCCTGACTTACACCCCCACGCATCAGTATTGGCTCGTGAGAGGTTTAAGGGCTTAAATCTTCATCCTACCAAAGCAAGCAGTAACCCCCCCAGGGAGTAGAGCAGGATCAAGGCTAAGGTCGGCAAGAAATCGGTCCCGCAGCGCAGTGCTGCCCACTCGCGCCGGGGTCTGTGTCTCGCAGCAGGTGGCCGCGTTAGGGCGATGTCAGGCTGAGCTCACACCCCGCACGATGGCAGGGGCACATGGTGCAGAGAGCTCTCCGCACAAGCAGCGGTTTCCTATCAGAATCACACCTCCCGGGACTAAACGTACAAATGAGTACGGATGCCGCAGGAGGGAGCCCCGACACGGGAGCAGGGCACGGAGCGGCTCCGTGGCCCGGCGGGGCTGCGGAGAGCGGCGGCTGCCCACGGCGGCTCGGAGCTGCCCTCCCCAAGCCTCCCCACAAACCATATTTATAGATTTCCCTTCGAAGGGAGCAATCTCTGTCACTTCAACGCAGGAGTTCGCCCCGCCAATTATTGTGCAAGCTAATCTCTCTGGATAGGCTTCTTTCCTTCCTTCATTACCTCATTCCCTCCTTCCCTTGACGTCAACTCACGTTCATTAGCGAAGTGGCTTCTGGAAGTGACAGAATTTTGTTGTCCCACGTCCAGTGTTGATTAATCAGAGATGATATAACCTGCCTACAAGAGGAGCCGCTCGCGGCTTCCTTCGCGGAGACATATTGTTTTGTGTGCGAGAGTTACTTAGCAACTCCAAGATACGGGACTGACTCCAAGTTCACAAAAAGTTGAAGAATAAATTTTGGGGAACTTCTTTGCTCACTAAACACGTTGTAAAACTGCAAGAGACACGCCCATCCCCCATGCCAGACTGAAGAAAACGGGACGCCGCGCTTGCAACAGACCCGTCTGTTGGCAAAGACAGTTCATGCTCGCAGCAAGGTTCCAGATGCACCTTTCAGCAAGGAAATCCGATAGGTTTATTGCCCCGTTTTAAATAAATAACCTCCCTGCAGGCCAGTTCTCGTCTCTCCTGGGAGTCATTGGAAGGGCTCTTGGTCTGCAAGACGAAGCTCCTGGACGGAGCTGAGTTTTAATTGCCCATACCACGCTCTGCCCATTGCTGATGCTCTCTAGCGAGCGTTCCCACATCTTGCCGGCCTTGGGAAAGAGAGTCTGCGGTGATACCAGCTCTGGGAGCAGGGAGAAGGCACAGGGGCAGGGCTGCGCCGAACGCTATGCCTTACGGGTCGTATCCAGTCACCGGAGCGGGCCACCTCCGCCCTTGCAGCCCGAGCCGAAGCGGAGAGGACGGGTGGCGGGACCGCGCCTGCCCCGGGCAACGATGGAGTGCTCCGGAGCAGGGTTTGAGCCGGACTCCGCGGGGGTGCCCTGCAGCCCGGCGCCCGCTTCCCAGCGACGGCCGGCAACTGCTGCAGCCGGAGAGCAGCTCTCTCTGAGCCGGCAGCACCGCGCCCGATCCCCGCGAGGGATGCTCGGCCAGCGCCGCTGCCACCGGCAAACCCCGACCCAGGAGGGCTAGGCGGCCCGGAAGACACGGCTGTGAGACACGGTGGGCCCACGGCAGAAGGCGTGGTGTCTTTTTTTTTTTTTTTTTTTTCCAGGGGATTGATTGTTTGGGTTGTTTTGTTTTCTTTTCTTTTGACGTGTGGTTTGTTTGGGTTTTTTTGTTTGTTTGTTTTGGGTTTGGTTTGTTTTTTTTAAGGAAAAAAAAAATAATCTGTTTCCTTGCAGAAAGGAGAAAGATGTTTGAACGGCGGGGGAGGGGGGGGAGAGACCACGTCCGAGCAGCGACGCGCGCAAAAGGAGGCAAGGCAAAGCTCCCTGCCGGCGGAGGTACCTGTTGTATGGGGTCCGAAGGAGCAGGGCCTGACTGCCTGTGCAGCTGTCGGTGGGAGTGTGACAGCCGTACACCGGGGGAGGCACCGAGTATTGCTGGTCTCCTGCGAAGAAAGAGGCAGAGTTAACCCCTGTGGCGACCCGCCGATCCCCCGTCCCGTCCCCCCCAGCTCTGCGCTGCACTGCAGAGGGCTGCAAGGCCACGTCCTCCAGCGTTTGGGCAGCTCTAGCTCCGTGCCAGACCTAGGGGGAGGAAGGGTGCAGAAGCGCAACTCCGGAGCCACCCTGGGTTGCCAGCACCCTTTGAGACGGCCCCCGCAGCCGGGAGCACTCTCCATTCGCGCCCGCTGAAATTACCTAACGAGGGCTGCTGACTGATGGGGTCCTCGTGTTTGAAGGAATGGTTTGTAAACTGAGCGGCGTGGTGGGACGGCGTGTGGCCATAGCTCGGGGTCCCGTCAAACGCCACGGTGCTGTAACCTGCCGAAGAGACCACAGCGGGGTTAGCAGGTATCTGGGCCACCAGCTTTCCTGTGAAGCCTCTCTGAACAGGCGTCGAGCGAGAAGAGCCCACGCTCGGCCGAAAGCCGCAGGCTCCCACCGCCACGCACCCACGGCAGAGGGTGGGTTGCAGAAACACTCCGCATTTATTGCACCGCGCTGACCTCTCCCCGATGCTTCTGCCCTCTGTGGGGACAAAGAGGCAGCAAGGTTGTGCCCCTTCGTTCACTCTCCCACTACAGTCCCATCCCCAGCACACGCCTTTCGCAAGGCTGCGGGTGCGGGGCAGTGAGACCCCCGTGGGACCCCCGGCCCCTCGGAAAGCGGAGCCAGGCAGCCCGCTTCGAGGGCGGAAAGTCGGAAGTCTCAATCGTGTTTAAAGAGAACAGATCGACTTCGGTAATAAAAAGGATGTTTTCATTAATTGTTGCTCATATTAAAGAGGAAGATTCCCATCTGCTCAGTGTACTCCTCTGCCGTTTCCAATTTAGAAGTTACTCTTTAATCTTTTTTTTTTTTTTTTTTTCTTTAAGAACAGCTTTCTGAAGAGTCTGCAATAAAGAGGCGGAATGTTACATGAAAAAATAAAACTCCTCCTTTCAGCGAAAATTGCTCTCCAAAATAATAAACAGCCTATTTTGTTTCCTACACCAAGCAGATTCAGATGGAAAGAAACCACCTCTGCTGACCCCGGGCCGACACAAAATCGTAAATCAGGTGCTTGGACACCAACTTTCATTAATGACTTGGAGCTGGCTAAACAACTTCAGCTAAAAAAGTAATTACAAAGTAATATTATCTCAGAGCCTTCTCGGCTCATCAGCATTTACCCCGAGAACCAAGCTCCTCCGAAAGTCACTCTTCAAAAAAAAAAAAAAAAACCAAAAACCAAAACAAAACAGAAAGTCCGACGCGGGCTGGGAAAAGAAACGAAACCGACAAGCAGCACTCCCTCCCTCACACCCCTCTCTATTAACCCGCTTATTCCAGCACGGGCATCCTCCACAATCCCATCTGGATGTGTCATGGGATTTTGTTAGTTGAGAGAGAGCACTTGGGGCTGTTTTCAGGATCCTCTCGCAGTTCCCTTCGGTGCCGAGTGCTCGGCGTTGGGCAGATCTGTGTTTCACCACCGCCGATAGACAATCACAGGAGGGTTCAGAGAGATTTAAAATGGAGAGGTAACAAGGGAATCCGGTTGTTGCTTCTCCACTTTATTCTCTTGCATGCAGTCTGGATCCAGCGACATTACAGGACTTAATTACCCTGCGGAGTTGCGCGGGAGAAATGAAGGGAGCAGTGGGGAGGAAAAATAAAATCCAGAATACTTTGAAACATTCACCTTCCAGGTGATTTTTTTCCGGCCCTAAGACTGCGGGGCTGGGATAGAAGTGCGACTGGCTTGTTCTCGCACAAATCTTTCTCACATCGCCCTTGCCCTGGGAGCGGAGCTCCTTTCGCGGCGATGTGAGCAGCGATGACAGGCCGGTACCTTACGGGCTCCCACCACACAGCTGTTTCTCGCTCCTTATCTCCTCCCTTAGCCCTCGGGGTAGAGGATCAACCTTCAACTCCCTTTTCCCCATTTTCCTCTGCCTCTTTCTTAACTTGCAGAAAACACTGACACTTTCTACGTTACTTTTGGCCCGGCGCAGACTTTCGGTGACCTTCAAAACTCAGCTCGGAGCAGAAAGAGGTTTTGGCCGCATTTTCCGGTGTTGCCTGACCCAAAGCTTCAGGAATGTGATAAGAAAGTTGAGTTCTGAACCGAGCTGCCGATAGTGAGGTCTCTTTAATTAGGGCGTTATCAGAGCCAGGCCTGATTAAAATGTGCTGAAAATAATTGAAAGTTGTACATCTGTTGGAGAACGGGGCCCGCTAGAGGCATCCAGTTGTTGGAGGAGTCCAGCTGGATGAAAGAGGCGAACGAGAAGAGGAAAACTGGGCAGAGGTTTCAAAGCTTTAACCCCCACACCATCCCAGACTTGGCAGAAATGTCATCACAGAGCCAAGGTAGCGTCTTTCCCACGGTCGGAGGAACCGTCAGAAAAAAATAAAAGGAAAAAAAACCAAAAACCTTCAACCTTGAGGAGAGCCAAAGCAATAACATTTTATCCACCCGTGAAAAAAAAAAAAGGAGGCAAACGCCCCTTGTCGAAGGAGCTCACTGCGTGTCCCGAAAATAGTTGTGGCTAAATCCCAGTGCCTCCCATGCGGGGAGGCAGACCCGAGCTGAGGAGACTCTGCCACCCACGCCCCGCGGGCGAAGTCTCTCGGCCTGGCGGAGCGCAGGAGGGAACCAGGACACGGGCCCCGTGACGGGGCCTTCCTCCAGGCTCTCGCAGGGCCTCGATCCGCTCAACCGGGGCCAGGCCAGTGCAGAGATAGATGTAACCAGACATCACAGGTGTGTTGTGCAGGGCTTGCAGTGCCGCATACCGAGCACCGCCTGCAGAGCTCCGGAGACCGAGTAAAGACCAGCATGGGCTCCGTGTATGTTAAAAACTCCATTTCTCTTCGGGGTGGTTTAACTCGGACGACAGAATGGCGCGGGGTGGCAGCTATTTTGTCCCTCGCCCACACGCTCACTCTCCCAGGGCCGAGTTTAATTCCTTCACTCTCCTCTCCACCTCCTCGTCGATATTTCGACCGGGCGATTACAAATCCACCTCAGTGTTCAGAATCTTTTCAGATGTCTAAAAAAAGCCAAACAAATAATCCCCGGCAGAGCTCCCTGGCCCGGCGTGCTCCGCTCTGGGGCGATCGCAGGTCGTTCCCCGCCCTGTCCCGCCTGGATTTCCCGCAGGGCGCGCAGCGGCCTCGGGGCCTCGCTGCCGGCCTGTCCCAGCGCGGTCGAGCCTCCCCTCGAGCTCCATGGATTCTGCCCGTCTTTTTCAGCTGGGGTCGGCGGCGCGGCTCTGATCCCCTGCTCCGCGGTTGCCGACCGTTAGAGGCCGGCGGCAGGCAGACAGCGGCGGCAGAGGCCGGTGGAGGAAGGCAGCCGAGCGGTGGAACCGGGACGGCGACCCGTGCGCAGTCCCACCACTGAAAAACCACTTCCCCTCCGCCACTATCGCCTTTCCTCCCTGCAAACGTCGCCCCAGGCCTCCGCGCCGGCCTCGGGCTACCCCTGGGCACGCAGCACACAGTACGCCCACCGGGCCTCGGCCTCTACTCTGGCCCTCGCCCTGCCTTCCTTCGCCAGACGCCTGAGAGCTGGGGGCAGACAGAATCGCCCGGGTCCTCCCTGGGAGGTCGCCCCCAGCCCCCCCTGCAAGCTGCGTGGTTGCCCCCGCGGCGCACAGCAAGCCCGAGCTGCGGACTGGGTGCGAACGACCCCGCGCCAAAAGCGGCGAGACTCCACCGAGTCGTCCCGCTCCGGCCAGGCCGCGCACCCTCCCTCGCTCCCCAGTCGTCCGAGTCTCGGGGCCGCTCCAGCCTGATCCCCCTCGGCCAGACTCCCCCAGCGCCTTGCCCAGGGCCAGCGATGCCGGGGCAGGCTCTCGGCAACACGGGGCCAGCTGAAGGAGGATGAACAAGACCCGAAAGGTCTAGGGCAAGCTTTCCGCATGCTCGCTCCCTTTCCCCTCCTCAAGTTTGCACCAGCAGATGTTTATACTACAGCCGCTGGAAGAAAAACGGTTAGAGGATGATGCCGGTGACACACGCAGGGGATGACCCCATCGCCTGGCTGTGCAGCCCACGGGAATTTCTCAGGGTGGTGCAAACAGCAGCCTGTCCTGGCCACGGAGATGCTGAAAAGAAATAAGGAGGCGGCCGTGTTTGTGTACCCCGGCCTGGGGGATTCTGCGCTCCCAAGGTTAATTCGAAAAGGGGGCTAGAAAACACTAACGTGCGGACAGCGGTTTTCGGATTCAGGAGAAGGTTTGGAGGTAACAGTCCTCCCGCACCCCCAAGATTTTTAGAGGGAATTGTCTCGGGGACACCGGCCCCATCTCCATTTCAGGACTTGAGCCGTCCTCGTCACGAACAAACCTTTGCAAGAGAAGCTGCTCCAACCTGGGGAGGGCGGTGAGGGGGCTCCGGCCCGCCTGCTAGAGCCGCCCCTTGCAGCCCGCTGCCCCATAGGAGGGGTGGGGGCAAGCAACTCGTGGCTCCTAAAACTCCCCAGAGCGACGTGGCTGCCGCGCAGGCAGGGAAGGGAGACACGGAAGGGCTGGCTCGCTTAACCCTGCCTGGCTGCTGCGGAGAAAGGCTGGGCTGGGTGTTTACATCAAGCGCGGCCCCGCAAGGCTAAGCGGACGACTCCGCGGGCGGCCCTCCCGAGTCTGGGGCGCCCGGTAGCGCTGCCCTTACCCTGGTTGCGGATGGCTTGCTGGCTCTCCAAGCAGTTGGGCAGGTAGGGCCCGTTGGGGAACATCCGAGCCTGGCCGGAGGGCGGCTGGCTGGGCGGCGGGGCGCCGAAGGGCCCGTAGCGGCAAGCCCCGGCCGTGCCGGTGAATTGGCCGGAGAAGTGGACGGTGAAGGCGCTCAGGTATTGCTCCTCGTGGGGGTCCGACCCGTTCCAGCTCGGCTCCTGCTTGATGAAGGAGTGCGGCCCAAGCGAGCCGTAGGAGGCCCCCGGGGGGAAGTCCAGGACGGGAGCCCACTGCGCCGCGCTGCTCACCGGCATGGTGCAGTTGCTGTTGCCCGGCAGGGAGGGCACGGAGGGCAGCAGCGCGTTGAGGTCTCGGACATCGGAGCCCATCTGCTCGCAGACCTTCTGCCTGCCGCCGGGCAGCCAGTCTCCCCCCGGGCCACACTTGTTCCAGGACACCTGGCCCCTGCCCGCCAAGCCGGAGGCCGGCTCCGGCTGCAGGCACCAGGCTGGCGAGCTCAGCCCTTTGGGGGAAGTTTGCTCCGCGACGCAGCTCCCCGGGTCCAGCCCTGCGGGAGCCGGCAACAGCGACAGGGAAAGGTTGTTCTCCAGGATCGCCTCCGGGCTTGCACCCGCTCGCAGCGTACGGCAAGGTGGGGTGTGCGTGTGCCTGCGTGAGTGTGTGTGCGTGTCTGTGTGTCCGTCTGTCCGTGCTCGGGGGGCACAGCCGCTTCGCACGCCTCACCTCGGATGCCTGCTCACCCTCAACTTTGCAAAGCTCAAATAGAGGCGCTTGCAGGGGAGGAGGAGTCAACCACGCCGATCCTCCATTCACACAACCTCCGCCGAGGGGCTGCCCACAGCCCGCT
>JANIJG010022915.1:0-10622 GCA_024611175.1 Megaceryle torquata
AATAAAATAAAATAAAATAAAATAAAATAAAATAAAATAAATAAAATATGGAGGTGTAATACCAGCCAGCAGCACAATGGTGCTGCCAAAAAATGGAAACCCCATTTTCAGACTGAGTAGCATTATCCTGAGTAGTTAATACACGGTTCTGTTGTATCCAGCACAGACAAGATTTCAAGTGAGGTCCTGAGGAGTCTAGAAAACAGGAATAAAAATTACATGAGGAAGAAAATACAGCATAGCAGAAAGGGTTGAAATAACTGTATGTGTGTTTAGTCCAGAGAACTCAGCTTGCCAAGAATCATTAACTGATTTTATCTTTGGTTACTGTAAAGGATGGTAATATTTTCTTCCTCACATCCTCTAGAGGAGGACAAGCAGAAATAAAGTTACTTTCCAACAAGACAAGGCCACTTTGAGTATTGAAGAAGAGTATTTTATACAGAATGGGCAAGGTTTGCTAGGACTTACATTCCTGTGGTACTCAGGTGTTTGGTTTGGCTTGGGTGGCCTTTTTAAATGCTATGGGTAGAGCAGTAAAACAAAGAGAAGGAAGCACAGATTAATTAATTCAGGGCTTCTGCAGAAACTTGAGTGGGCACAGAAAGGTCAGCACTGGGCAGCACTCAGAACAACCTTGAGAGGTTGGAAATAGCAGAGAGAATAAGCCCACAATATATCTTGGATCATTATGAAATCTGTAAGCCCTGTTTCCTTAGCTCTTCTACAAACACAACAGCTAGTTCTGGGCACGCTGCTGCTCTCCTGCTTACCAGGAGTTGACAACAATCCACAGTTTTTAAGACTCAAATATTTTCAGAACTCAAAAACTGCTACCAGTAGAATATCTTCTCTATTCTACAGGCTGGAAAATGACACACAAAAAAGTTGGGAAACGAGCCAAGAGAGCTACAAGGGAAACAAGAATTTCTGACCTAGAAACTGAGCCACGCAGCCTCCCTCTGTCCTGCTTTTCCAAGGCTGGCACGAGAACTGAAGATAGATGGAGGAAGCAGAAAACAGCCAGGTTTCTTAACTATGCAGTGAGGCCTGCAAGGAGTTAGTAGATTCAGATTTCCTCAAAGTGCTGATTCAAATGACACCGAAAAAACCCCATGCTTGTATCTTCAAACTCTTGGAAAAAGCTGAAGCTCGTGTAGGTTTTATCCAGCACATTATGATCACACATGTTCAAAAGTGCTCACTGATTTTGAGAGGCTTCCCTTCAAAATGAGCATCCCTTCTTCCAAACTGAAGATACTCGATGGCTCTGTAAAAATGACCCAAGGCTGGGAGGCACTGGACGTCAGATTTTGAAGCATCCACAAAGCAGAAGATAGTATCAGCTTGCATTGTACAAATGATAAAAGAATTTTGTGTACTCGATTAGCAAACATGTTTATTTTCCAAACAATACAGGATTTTTAAAAGACTTCTCAGAGACAGTAAATGTATGAAGAGCCACTAAAGTATTTACTTTCCTCTGTAAACAATTACAGCAGAAACACTTCCCCACATGATTACCCAGCTGGCTTGTTGAACACACTCTTTTTTTCTTCCATTTTTGTTTCTAATTCAGATTGGTATAAACAGAGACACGTTTCACACTGGCACACACGAGTGAAAATGTTATCGACTCCAGCCATGCTGAGCCTGCTTCTTGCTGCCAAACAGCAGGAATGTGACCCAGAGCACTTTTTTTTAGCTACATATGCACCAAAATAATTGATTTTATTTGTCAGAAAATACATGAGCCTGTGATTATTTGATGCAACTCTGCGATAACTCCAAGCATGACCTTTTTTCCACTCAGATTAAAGGGCAATGTGTGTTCATTTGACCCTTTGAGAGCCCTACCACCCGCACGGGATTCTCCAGGAATTAACATTCCCTTGTGAAAATCTAAAGACCTTTGTAAAAATACATTAGAATTTCATCTGTCCCAAATGAATCTTTCTTTATTCCATCTACCAGCTATGACAGCAATGACTCCTGAGTCCCTGTCAAGGTGGAAGACGGCAAGGCTCATGCGGTCTTTCTGCCCGTTATGTTCTTTGGCATAATCAGTGCTGCCAATCTCACTTAGAAACGCCCACTGAAAAATCATGGAACAATCTCAAACAAAAGCAGAGAGTCTAAGCTGCCAGGCCCAGGCCTTCTGGACATAAAGAAGAAAGGTGGTCAGAATATGACTCTGAATGACACAAAGGGAACACAAGAAAAATCTAATGCGGCACAGAGAATGGTGCATTAATCAAGCGTTATGTCGTTAATGAGTCATTAGTGAGCATTATGAAAAACAGTGCCAGTGTTAGGAATTCCTGTTTGCCTCTGATGAAGCAGTAGCGGGATCAGCACAGCTCTTTTAGGCAGTCCGGCAGGAAGAGAGAGCAATGTCCTTACAATTTACCCTCCCTTCTTGTACACCCAAAGGGCAAAACAAAAACCTGGTCCAAACATCCTCTTCTTTCACCTATTAAACCTCTCCCTGCGACATTACAGTTGCACTAAACTACTACAATACTGTAGTAGTTTGCACAGTCAAAAAGCTCATCATCTGGGTTACCTCTTAAAAGGCAGACTCAAACTTCATTCTTCATGAGATACAGATAAAAGCTCCAGGGAAAAGGGCTAGAGACAGTAAACAACAATTTCATATGACTAATCCAATATAATCCTCTGCTGGGTAAAAAGACCATCTGCATGGATTCCCACTGAAGTGCTTTAATAACAGCACAGCAAGCCTCTGGCTGTCATGCTGAGGAAATGCTCTTTCGCACTCGGGCTAATAATTCCGAAAGATTACTTCCTTTTTCTTCCCCCCGCCCCGCTCTGTTTTTATTAACGCTGTTAGCCACTTGCTCTCTCATTTAATTCCCTATTAAGAGATCATCCATCAAACCCGTGAAGCGACAAGGATCTGCACTGGAAGACAGCTGCGGATTTCACGTCAATGGCCAGCTAGCTAAAGCGAGGTCACCCTCCCTCAGCAAAAACTACCACCGATTTTATTGCATCACTGCAGTGTGCAGTTGCTGTCGAAAAAGAGAACGGGAAACCACTGGCTGAGGTGTAATTAAACCCATCTCAGCGGCAGCAGCTTCCCCTGCTTTTTGCACTGCGGACTGAGCAGACCACAGGGGGTCTCCGGGTGGCAGAGCAGCCGTGCCACCTGGATGGGAAGGGAAGAGAAGGGAAGGGAAGGGAGCCCACCACCTCCAGTGGAGCCACACCTAAGTGACTAAAGGCTTCACACCCTGCGAGAGAAGGAAATCCACAACTACGATCTGTTTTCTGCTCAAAGGTCAGAAGGAGTTGATTTTCCCCTCTGGTAAGTGTTCTGGGAAGGAAGTCTGACCTCCGCATGAATCTGGCCGTGGCTCAGGAGGGCTTGGACAGCCAAAGTACCTGAGAACCACCAGTAATTCAGGCTCATCCAGGGCGAGCCTATTCCACATGGATGAGATTAAACACGTGGAATGCGTGTAGGTTACGAAAGGCATGTGAGAGGAACTCGCGGGGTTATGAAAGAGCAGAGGTTATGAAAGACCTTGGCAGTTACAAAAGACAAGCCAAGAGTCTGATCCAGCAAGGCAGAGAGCAGCCTCGACCTGCTCAGAGGTGAACGGATGTTCAAAATCACGCAGCAGCTCATGGGAGGAAGCTGATACTGCCTGGCAGGTGTAGACTAAAGAGGGCTTGAAAAAACTTTAATAAGAAGAAAACAGTTGTTCACCAGCTAGAAATAAAACTACCATCTGTTTACAGGCCGTACAGGCAGCTGTATTTTTTTTTCCAAAGTATTTTGACTGGTCTTAAAATACTCACCACAGCCACTGATTTTCTAAGAATTATTTCATGGATTTTTAGTGGTGTTTAAATCTTCAACCTGCACAAGCCACATAGCTGGAATGAATCTGTACAAACCAAGGCTGGTATTTTAGGCCTCTCAATTTCAGCCTCTGGTGATCATTTTACTAATATTCTACCACCAGGACAACAAGAAGGCTGGGGAAATTTTACTGAGACAGATGGAGTCACTTACTTTCCAAATGCTGCTCAAACACCACCGAGAGAGAGGACTTATTCCTGCTTAGTAAAATATTGAGTGCATTTCTCCCCCTATACAGCAGTATTTTTCCATGCCAGTTATTTTCTACAATTACCCTCGGCGAGGATATTTCCACATCCCACCTACTACACCATTGCTCACACTGCCATGTTTTGATTTCAACCACAAGTTTCACAAACCTTTCAATGCCCCTGTGGCAGCCGCATCACAGCAAACCTCTGCACACTACAGCAGACCTGAGACACACAGAAGAGAACCATCTGCTCACCATCAGAACCATATCTAGGCGGTTTCAGCAAAGGAATGGACTGTTTTACTGCTGGCCAATTTCCTCATTCAAGGAAAAACACAGAAAGCACTTTTAGCACAGTCCGAGATGCTTCCCAGAATGCAAAGCCATAATATTGTCTTATTTACACAAGTTAAAGTTGGTTTTACTACACCTCACACCAGTAAATACATTTACCTGTCTGCCCCAGCACAGAAAAGCTCTAGGGAAGGTCCTGAGGCCACCTCAAGCTACGCTGAGCATGACACCAATAAAAAGCAAAAATTCTAAAACCTGGAGGAAAATGAGATAAAGGAAGAATCCAGAGCAATTCCATTCCACGCTACTCCAAATTATATGACGTGTTTGTAGGGTTATTGCACTTAACAAAACTCATCTTACATCAGGACAGGGCAGACAGGCGGGCCCAAAACAATAATTAGTCAGTGGAAGGATTGACAAACATTTGGTGAGGATTTCTTCAAACAAAACTTTGTCATTTCGTACTTGAACCAAACTTTTAAACTTTGGGCATTAGTTAACTTACTTCCTCTGTTACTGTTTTTTTTCCTGATTCAAAGTGGGGACTAGAAAATGTTTTGCTGAGTAGCCCAACATCTTTGCTGCCTTTGTGCTATCTGCTGCCACAAGGCAGCTTAGAAATTCAAAAAATGCAGTTGAATTCTTGCACTAAAATCCATGAAGTTTTGTCACATTTTAGAAGGAAAAGCTCCAAGCCTTTTATTATAAAGAAATGTCAATTATTTTTGTGAACTACATATGGCAGGAGTGTTGGGTGCATGAAGAAGAGTGTGGCCAGCAGGTCGAGGGAGGTTCTCCCCCCCCCCTACTCTGCCCTAGTGAGGCCACCTCTGGAGTATGGAGTTCAGTTCTGGGCTCCCCAGTTCAAGAGAAGACAGGGAACTACTGGAGGGAGGCTACGAAGATGCTGAGGGGACTGGAGCATCTCTGTGCCCAGGAAAGGCTGAGAGCCCTTGGGCTGGTTAGACCGGAGAAGAGGTCTTCAGGGGATCTGATCAACAGCTAAAGGGTCCCCTGGAGGGCAAGAAGATGGGGCCAGATTCTTTTCAGTCATGACTAGTGACAGGACACAGGGCAATGGGCATGACCTGGAACCCAGGAGGTTCCATCTGAACAGGAGGAGAAAGTTATTTGGTGTGAGGGTGTGGGAGCCTGGCCCAAGCTGCCCAGAGAGGTTGTGGAGTCTCCTTCTCTGGAGAGATTCCAAACCCACCTGGACCCTGCGCTGCTGGGCCCCCTGCTCTGGGTGACCCTGCTGGATGGAGCAGGGGGGTGGCACCAGATGATGTCCAGAGGGCCCTTCCAACCCTCACCACTCTGTGATTCTGTGTTATGTCCCTCTCATTCCAAAGTCATCTCTACCCTAGAAAATAACTACTAGATCTAAACTTTGGGTCTGTTAGGTTAGGTGGAATGGCCAAGCCAATTAAATTTAGCCCAATCCCTAGAAAATTAACAGTCAGTTTTGTGTTCCCATCAGAGACAGTAAGTGGTGGTGTCACACAGTTTTCTTCATGCAAATATGGTCTCCACTAAAGCATCTCTGTCCTAGCCCTGCAAGCTCACTGAAAACGAAACCCTCAACCAAAAAGCAGGTGCTGAAAGACAACAACAAATTTCATACACTCGATGCTTTTAACACCTTTCCCAGAAAGCCGTGCTCAGCCTCAGTCCCTGGACTCTCTTTTGTCCCATTCAGCACCAAGTGCACAGCAGAACGAGTCGTTTGGAAAAGCCTCCCTTTGGTGGACAAAGTCCACGTTCCCAACGTGCACTCGATGTTCTCCACGTTATGGACTGGCTGCTCTACTGCACAAGAGTGTATTCATCGCAGGCCGCCCTTCTTCTTCAAGGTGGATCTAGAACCACTGAGCTGCCCACACCAGTCCCCTGCTCCACTGGCTAAAATGCACAGAAATTGTGCTTATATGGTTTCTGGAACCGCATGTTCTTAATTCCCTCCTTCTCAGTGCCATACCAAGGCAAGTGAAAAATCTAAAGGACAACATGTTGGTTACTACAGACTTGAAATGCCTGAGCACTAACAAGCTGCTGAAATTATAATCCGAACTGCCTTTCTACTTCCAGGTCCACTATTTTCCTTCACAGAATCACAAAATGGTTTGGGTTGGAATCATGCAGTTCTAACCCTCCTGCCATGGGCAGGGACACCTCCCACTAGACCAGGTTGCTCAAAGCCCCATCCAACCTGGCCCTGAACATGTCCAGGAATGGAGCATCCACAGCTTCCCTGGGCAACCTGTGCCAGGGTCTCACCACCCTCACAGTGAAGAACTTCCTCATTTCTAACCGAAATCTCCCCTCTTCCACTCTGAAGCCTCTATCCTGAGTCCTATCAGTAAACGCCCTTGTAAAAAGTCCCTCCCCATCTTTCTGACAGGCCCCTTGAAGCACTGAAAGGCCACCAGAAGGTCTCCCCGGAGCCTTTTCTTCTCCAGGCTGAACTCCCCCATCTCTCCCAGCCTGGCCTCGTAGGAGAGGGGTTCTTCCGGAGATGGCCGATGCTCGCTGTCAGCTCTTCCCCCAGAGTCCCGGGAACGCCGACGGTCGGGCCGCTGTTCCGCGGGATCGCACTTCGCCTCCGGCGCATTTACAGGGCAGGCCCCGGGCCCCTCGGCCCTGGCCGACCGGGACCCCTGAGGGGCCTCTCGAGCCCGAGGGGACGGCGACTCGTTATCTTGGAGGAAGCAACAACACCCCGGACCCAGCCCGGGGGTACCGGCCGCGGCGCCATGTCAGGAGGGGCGGCCGTGCCACGGCCACGGCCACGGTCACGGCGATGGCGATGGCGATGGCGATGGCGGCGGCGCGGGGCGGGCCGGAGCGGCGGCCTCCCCGCCACATCCTGCTCTCCGCGGCGCGGCCTCTGCGCTCCTCGCCGTGGCACCCCCCCACCCCGCCCCCGCCTCTCCCCGGCCCTTCTCCGCCCCCCCCCGCCCCGGGGCTCACCTAAAGTCGGCGCCCAGCAGCCAGGCAGCAGCCCGCCTTCTCCATTGATCGGCGGCGTCCTCCAGGCCGCCTCCCTCCGCTTCCCCTCGGCGGGGCGGTGCCGGGGAGCGGAGTGACAGCGGCGGCGGTTGGTGGTGTGGGAGCCGGGAACCCTCCTCCGGCGGGCTCTGCTCGGCGGGGAGCCGGGCCCCCCGCGCCCCCCGGCCCTGCTCCGCCGCCGCCGCTATGAAGCCGTGCGAGGAGGAGGAAGAGGAAGGGGGGACGGCGGCGGCGGCGGCGGCCGGCGGCGGCGGGGACCCCTGGAAGGAATGCGTGGAGGTGGCGGTGCAGCTGGCGCTCCGCGCCGGGCAGGTGAGAGCCGCCGCCCGGGGGGCCCCGCTGCGCTCCGGGACGCTGCCCCGTGGCGGGACGGGGCCGCGGAGGGGCCCCGGGGGCGGCTCGGGCTACCCCGCGGCTGGAGCATCTTTCTCCCGGGCGGTTTGAGGATGGGCCGTGTGGGCTCTCGGCTGGTGCGACAGAGCTGGGGAGGAAGAGGAGGAGGAGGGCGGCAGGAGGACTCGCTGCCCGCTCAGCCGGGCCGGCGCCGGAGCTCTCGGCCGCTTCTCTCTGCAGCGGGAGGGGTGTCGGCAGCGGGGGACGCATCCTTCGGGGGGCCGCATCCCTCGGGGCCGCTTCCTTCGCGGGGGGAGGGATCCGCAATCCTCGGGGAGCCGCATCCCTCGGGGGGTGGGGGGTGGGGAGCAGCTTCCCTCGGGGGCTGCACCTCTCGGGGTCGTTTCCCTGGGGCTGCATCCAGGACGAGAAGGCGCTTCAGGTGAAAGCAGATTTCTTTTGTGAGCGGGACTATTACTACTTAATTTATTACAAAATACAAGGCGTAAAGATTTGTCAGTGTGAAGGTGCTTTAGTTAACTTTTTCAAACATACACCAAGTGTTTATTCTGCTGCCGGAATGTTTTGGAGCATGCTGTGGTGCTGAGGTTGAATTCATGTACAACGGAGGGTTTGTGCTGTGATGCATTTATCCGGAATATTGTGTATTTACACATTACAGTACCAGCATTTGGTTTACAGAAGCTTGTGCAGAGAAAAATAGTTGTGTCAGGGTGGTTTTGTCTTCCTGTTATGTATACCAGTGTCTTCAGAGTGATTGAAGTTCACTTGGTGGAGATAAATCAGCAGTGGCTCTGCATAGATCTATGGTACTTATTTAAGATCCATGTTTCGACACAGCAGAAGGTTAGTCATCTCAGGAGACAGCCTGGCCCCGCTGTCTGCAGCAGCAGAACTTCCACTGACTCTAACAGAGCCAAAAAGTGGGATCAGCAGAGTGTTCAGATGAGAAATTGGGTAAAACACAACCTGCAGCAACGTGTATTTCTATACTGCTTCTATTCTGCTCTATTTTGAAACACAATTTGTACCTGTACACTATGACTTAAGGAGCCCTCTTTTCTATATCGAGTCCAGGACCTGTAACTTTTGCTTAATACGTGTAATTAAACTTATTTTCTCCTTAGTAGAAGACACAAAGATGAACAGAATGCCAGAGGAGAGGAGACTTGGTTTAGTAATACAGGGAATAAGTGGATAATGCAAATCAGGATGACAGGTCATGCTCTCCCAGACTCCAAACAGGAGTTTCTCCAGCGTGCTCACTGTGCCAGCCATTTCACAAGAGACACGCTCTCATGACTTGCTCAAGCACGCACCTTATTTCTCAAAATATCAGCTTGTGAAAACAGCGTAACTGTCTCCAACCATTTTAATCACCCAGAAGATCACAGGCGAGCATCTTTTCCTGGAAGAAATAAACATTCCAGAAGATTAATCCTTGAATCTTTCTAGTTTGCAGTTTGCCATTGCCTTGCAACTGGCAGGAAACGGCCAGTTCCTTGGCAGGCCAAATTTAAACCAGTCAAGGATGTTGTTTAAGCAGGACTTTGAAACTGGGTAGGGCTTTTATTAATTTTGTAATATTAAGGAATGTTTCTAGTTGTAAAACCCATCAGAGGTCCTTGTGGAAGAAGAGTTGCAGGTAGGGCTGTATCTTTTATTTAGGTGTCAATCCACTTCCAGCTCTTCCCAAAAGAAGCTATGGAGAAGGACACAAAATGCAGTGTCACATAGACTGGATTAGCACTGGAGTTATGTTGAAAATTGGCCGATAAAATTGAGTTTAAATTTGGTCACCAAAATTAGTCAGTTCCACTGGTCAAGTTCATCTGTTTCTTCTGCCCCTCTTTGTATCCCTCAGACCTCTCCACCTTCAGCTCCCTCTACAGAAATCTGTTTGTACTCTCTGTCTCCCCACATTTGAGTCCCTGCATGAAATTTTGCCACTTGAGCCTTTCTTTTAACACCCTCCATTTCTCAGGAGGCTGGCTAGGAAGGTTTGGAATAATTAAAAGTGTCTACAAGAGCCTTGGTGCAGAGGCCAACCTGAAGAAAGGCATGCACATCAAGATTCTGGATTTCTAGGAAAAGTTAAGCAGTAGTACAGTCTCCTGGTCTCTCATTTTGGCTTATACAACTGCTTATATTACATCATATTTAATGAGTATAAATAAAATACATCTTCTTTCCAATACTCTGGAATAGTTTCTTCTAAACTTAAAAGGCCGATAAAGAAATGATTGAATATGTGCCAAAAGTGATATTGCTGGACTAGCATCTATTCCCAAGTTAAAATCATTGCCTCTCTTGCCTGTCCTGTGACTTAGTTCCCTTATTTTTACAAAATAACACAGACTTTCATTTAATAGATATGGCTCTTTCAGAATGGCGATGGTTTTGTAATCCCTCTAGTTGACCAGCATTAAAATTATGTCTGATTCTCTCTCTAAGGTCACATATAACTGCACTTTTTTGAACCTCCACCTTTTCTATGAGCAAACTCTGCTTGCTGTGTTGATGGGATTACACCTGTTGGCTCAATATGAAAATTAATTTTAAAAAATTAATTCTTGAGATTACACTTGTCTAATAAAGAAAAGCAGGCAAGACTATTCTGCATCTTTGATGCTCTTGAGAGCACTGAGTAATATTTGCAAAGTTCTCTGCAATCACAGCTGGAGAAACTTCACCAAAATGAGTAGATGTGCGTCCAGGTGAAAACAAGGGTAAGAAACTGCAACTAGAAGTTAGCATGTTGAAGTCCATACAACCTGCTTTTTTTCCTTTCTTTTTTTCCTTTTTTTTTTCCTTTTTTTTTTTTCCTTTTTTTTTTTCTTTTTTTTTTTTTTTTTTTTTTTTTTTTTTTTTTTTTTT
>JANIJG010022916.1:0-10783 GCA_024611175.1 Megaceryle torquata
CGCCCCCCCCCCCCGCCGCCCCGACACGCACGCACCGTGACCGGGCCATACCTCGTCGGTGAGGCCGGCGCGGGCTCAACGCAGGGAGAAGCGGCGACGGCCGAAGATTGCATAGAAGCTGCTGGAAAGTGGGGGCGGCGGCGGCAGAGTGCAGACCCCTGCCCCTCCGGCTGCCTATATACCCCCGAGGACACGCCCCGGCCCGCCTCGCGGCGCGCGCACGCCGCAGGGGGACTACCGCTCCCGGCACACCCCGCGCCCGCCCTCCGCGGGACGCGAGGGCGCCGTCCTTGCGAGGCTTGCCGGGAAATGTAGTCCTAGGATGGGAGAGGCGGCCGCGGGGCCGCGCAGCCCGCTGGGAACTGTAGTGCTGGGCGATGCTGTGCGGGGGGCGCGCAGGGAGCGCCGGGAAACGCAGTTCCGCGAGGAGGCCGCTGCCGCGTGGCACGCTGGGAGTTGTAGTCCGAGCCCCAAGGGACCGCCCCCGCGGCCCCCTCCAATTTGCCCCGCTGCCCTCCCCGCGGGAAGGTGGCCGCGGTGTGGGGTGCGCGCCGCGGGAGAAACAGGCCGGTCCCAAGGGCGAGTTCGCGCCTGGGTGCAGGTCTCGGAGCGCAAGGAGGGCGGGCAAGGTCCCGGATGCCGGGGCCTCCCTCGGGCCGGCACTGCCTTCGCGGGCAGGGCCCCTCCTCAGCACCGTCCGGCGGGCAGGCCCCGCACGCCGCCGGCTGAGCCCGGGTTCTGGGTAAGGTGGTGCACAGCCAACTACACCGCCAGCCCCGCGTCTTCTGAAGCACTTGTCTTCTTCTGCCATCCGTTTCGGGAGGCAGCGGCACCCTCGCCCTGGCGTAACCTCGCCACGTTCACCCTCAGCCGAGTCAAGGTGAGCGCCCAGTGAATGCTTTAGGTTGGGAGGGCCATCGCAAGGTCTGCTGGCTCTGGGTGAGCTCATGCAGATGCTTTGGTCTTCTCCCAGCACATCGCCTCCCAGACACGGCAGCCATGGCTGCCGCAGCTCTGCCAGCCAGAGGCCTCCAGAAAGTTCGCCCAGCAGTAGTGAGGCCACTGGTGAGACGCAGAGGCTCCTTTCCCCCTGGGTTATTTCCAGATTAAAGTTCACCAGCACGATGTTACTCCACGCGGTAACAATGCTGCCAATTCTGAAGAGATACAGAATTAATCTGCTTTTCTTGGGAATGCTCCCTGCCCATTCTCTGACCCTTGATTAGAGGAGTAACTAGAAAAAGTTAATTGAGGCCGTGGTATTAGAGGTGGGGGGAAAAAAAAAGTCTCAAAGTCATACACTGAATTACAGCATTTATTTGAGACATGCAAACGTGCGAGGGGAAATACATAGAACAGAAGTCACTTTTCTTGGCAGGGTTGCTGGTAACGTTCTACAAACCTCCTCCAAAGTAAAACTGTTTCCCTACTGATTTGCCGTAAGAACCGAATTCAAAGACACCTGTGTTTGATTAGAATAATAAAAAACCAACAGGGATTTCATTTCCCTTATAGAAGAAAATGTCCAGTCTAGTAAAGAATCCTCACTGAGCTGTAATGGCTTTCTCCACTGAGGTAAATTCAGCAGGAATTAGGCAACACTTCTCTGAGGAACAGAAGTTCTTTAAGTTTTAAAGGATTACAAAAAAGTGATAAACAGGTTTGTTCCAGTTCGGCCGCACTGTGAGGCCCAGGGCAGGGAACGCTTGAGATGAAGACATCATTTTACTGTAGATGGAAGTTACCAAAGCTCAAAGAAGCTAATTCTTTAATTTTTGAACTATTTGAATACAGATGATTGGTTTTTCCAATTCTATGCTTATTATTGCTGTGGGGAAAAATTAAAAATGTGTTGTTTATTTCACTTCCACTCAGTTAAGCTTTCTTTATCCAGCAGCAAATGAGAAGTTGTGCCTCTGACTGTCTCTGAATGGCATCAACAGATCTGAACAGGTTCTGTTTGTATCCAAAAGGCCTGTCTGCACCAAGGCAAATGAGCATTAATCCTATTTTACAGGCAGAGAAAACCAAAATAAAGCGTTAACATCGCTAAGGCCACAGAAGGTGCCCCAGAGCACTGGCAGGTACTAACCCCTCGTGCCCTCGGTACGTAGATGGCGAGACAGAACCCCAGTGGTAGCCAGAGCCAGCGTTACAGTCCCGCTGAGCAGCACTCGGTAAATTAGTCCCTGCCAAGGAGCAACAGAGAGACGCGCGAGTGGGAGGAGAGAGGCGCAGGGCAGGCCGATGACTTGCCTGGTGTTAGCAGCAGGCTGGCAGTAGAGCAGGCGCCAGGACCAGCTCTCCCAAGCATCAGCCCAGGTGGCAGCCAAAAATGCAACGTTAAAATAGCTGGGGTCCTCTGACAGGTCTTTGCTCCTCCTGTGTAGTCAGGAACTAATTTTGTGACCTTCCAGAACTCAAGATGGACATCTTTGGTAATGAGACACTGGGCAATAGGATGTTCTTCTGCAAGATTTGCTAAAAAGTTCTTGAAGTTTTTGTGATAGGATGAGCAGAGCTGTTGTCAGAGCTGAAACCTATCCATGTGACAAGCAACAGAGAGGACTGCCCCAAAGCCTGCTCCAGGGCAGGCCTTTATTCTCCCCCAAGCTACAGGCAACTTAAAAGAAAAAGAAAATAGAGAATTCTAAGTCCCACAAGTACTCTATAAAGTGGATAAAAAGCACTGGGCATGGCTGGTTACTTGGGTTTTAGTGAATGGTTCATGGACACAGTGCAACTGTAGCACCTTTCTCTTTACTCCCTATATAAAAAATTACTGATAACTGTATCAAAGCTGATGGCTGAGCAGTTGCTCGGTCTTAAAATGCTTTCATGCCTTCACCCTTTTTTTTTTTCCCTCCTCGTGGTAATAACTAAAGCTTTCAAAACTGTTTCACAGGCAGTAAACCCAAAGTATTGCCCTTGCCTGATGATGAAATGTTTGGAGCTTGATTGAAACTCCCTCGCTCTTTATCTACTCCCCAAAAGGTTTGATGCTTCCAGGGACAAGCTTGAAGTCATTGTAACAAACCCTCAAACTTTGACTTGGAAGCTGCAGTATCTCCAGAGATGAGGTCAGTTAGGAGTACGTTCTGAGGAGACCTACTGAGGAAGGAAGGTTTTATTTGGACAGGTTTTTTTGACAGATTGTGGCAACAATTATTTTGTGGAAGGGTGTGCAGAGGAGCGTGTTACTCTAACAGTTTTGTTCTCTAGTAGTTAATAGGGATCATTGAAGGGGTAATGGGGGTGTCCAGCATCTCTTGCTACTAGCTTTCCATTCACCTGTGAAGTAAACAGACAAAGTCAGAAAGAAAAATCCATTCGTACCCTCAGTTTCAAATTCTGCACAGTTTAGATTTTTAAATCTTCAGATACCAAACATCTGGGAGCATCTTTTTCAACTTAAACAAGAGCCGTTCCCTCTCTGATCCCAAGTCCTTTTAGCACTTCTTGAAAGAAAAATAATTTTAAAAAAATTTGAAACAAAAGAGATACGATTTCTGTAGCCTAGAGCAAGTCTTTCAAGCTGCTCAGGCTTGAAGCCTTAGATTAAAAACAGTCAAAAAAGCCTTTTGCCTTGTAGCTGTTATTAAGCAGTTGTTGTAACACGCACACTCCGCTGCTGGAGTGGGGGCTTCTGCCCATGTCTGCATGAGAGAGCTGCTGGGCTGCCAGTTTTACAGACACATAAGATGAAACACATGGAGTAACTTGTTCAGGGTCCTGTGCTGAAGCATTGATAGTGTCACTGAACTCCTTCACAGCATTTTTGTTTAAGAACTTTCCCATATTTCTCCAGCTGTAAAATGGGAATAGTGAAACCAGTACTCACAGATAATGAAACAGAGGCTCAGGCTGGCCCAAAAACAGGCATGGCCATGAAGAAATCTCAGCTCCTACATCCCACCTCTAAACACTCAGATGCACAAGTTGCATTTCTAGTTCCACCAAGTCCATTGCAACACCCCCGACTTCCCAGGAGCTGCGGTGAAACCTCATCTGTAACGCTTGGGGAAATTCAGGTGCAGCAGGGGCAGAGAGTTACACACCTCCCTGCATGACAGCCTAACGTCTTTCAGCCAAAACTTACAGTAAGCAGCTAATGACTGAATAAAAGTTATGTTAGAGAAATAATTTATTTTTATACGCACAAATGTGATTTTTATACCGACAAATGTGATGTTAAAGGTCCCTCCAAATGTTAAGAGGGCAGAGGGAATCAGAGGGACTTTCAAACCAAGTATCCGCTAGCAAGTCCCCTCTGTTAGCCTTCAGTACTCAGAGCAACAATCCCTAGTAATTAATTGTTTGCAGTGACTACTGAAGTGTGAAATTAGTCACTTGGGGGCACTACAGAGCAGAAAACGAAGATGTTAGGGTTGAACCTTTGACTAATGCCCAGATTAAAATAAAGCTGAAATGAAGCTGTCAACTGGAGGCAAACCTTAAAACTGTGCACAAAAGTATCGCAGTATCTTCAGGGTTCCTCATGTGCTTTTGAGAGCCAACAACTTCCTCACGTTCCTGAAATTCATACTCCTCATTTTCCCCCTTCATATGTCACTATGCAGACCAGCTCTTCAGGTAAGCATTCTCATTTGCAGCATGCTGAGACAGCAGCTGCCAAAAGCCGTGTTTCACGGAGCCGATTCCAGTCTACCCCGGGAAATTGAGAGGAGGAGAGAGGGGGTTGTGTATAAAATCAGCAGTGAACACACTGCAAGTCAGCAGTAGCTTACTATCAAAAATAGATCACCATGTGTACCATGCTATTACTCCTCCTCTCCTGGCTTGCTAGTCATTCAAGTTTTGCTCAAGTATATTCCTTGGCCAATTACTTGTTTCCAGAAGACTGGGTTTCAGGTTGGGGCAAGGTTATTTCCAGCCTCTATCCAGATAATGAACTGTTAAAAGTATAAAGCAAATTGTCTACATGCAATGTAACAGCCTCTCCTCGGGACTGAAACAAAACACAACATGGAGAAGAGTGGCACAACTAGAAGAACTTGCAGATAAACATCAATGAAGTAAAGCAAGGAAAAGCTGTCGGCAGTTACGATAGGAGCTCCGATATCACTGCCATATCGCACTTTGAAATCCAGACACTGTGAATTAGGTTCATAGAGAAGACAGGCTTGAAAGGTTAGACAGGAATTTTAATTCACCGTTGATGAAAATTCTTTCCAATAAGCCCAGAGGGGATGGGCAGGAGACAAAAGCTTCCACTAGAGATCTTACAGCCACAGTCGTGTTTTAATTCTCCTCATCTTGCTTCTTCCTGTCTTGTTATCTGACAATATGGCACTATCTTTGAAGCCCAGCTGCATCACACTCCCCCTTCTAGGTGGATGGCTAGCACTTTGAACTGGATTTCATCTCCTCTTTGTGAATCACCTGTGATCAGGTCTCCCAGGCAACAAAAGCACATGAATTACCCCAGGCTCACCAGAGCCAGGCTACTTTCTGATGTATTCTGCAGCTTTATTAACAAAACAACTTTGTTTGGAGCATGAGTAGCAAAACATGTGAAACATACTGTCAGCAGCAGGTGTGTTTGTCACTACAACATTCACACAGATCAGCAGCTAAACCGGTGGCTTGGTCTACAGGCTCCTGATCCATAAACACGAAGATAACTTTGGTTGTGGGGCTGTGGGGGTTTATATTTACGCACGCATACCGAAGCAACTGACAGTTAAAAGCATGGCCTTGAAGCTCTCATAAGCCCCAGCACGACAAACAGTGAAAGATGTCACCACACATTCACAGCTTCTCTTTTCTAACTCAAGACTAGTCACAGATATGCTCTCAAGTACTCAAAATAACTCAGTGATAGACCCTGGAGAAAGCCCTTCCCCAAAGAATTCCTATAGCCAGCAGGCACTGGCTATTGAAGAATAGTTTACAAAGTGCTGGAGAGGTGAGGGTACATTTGACAGCTTCCAAATTAGCAGAGACCTGCTGTATGTGTGTCTGTGCAGTGCACTGTAGGATAGAGAAGGGATAAATCACTTCAGACTCATTACAGCAGTTGCCGTATGTTGGTCGGCGGTGCACCAGAGAACGGCAACAGCTCTCTGTTGTATAGTCAGAGGGACAGTAAGAAATGAGAAACACTGTAAAGACAGGAAGACAAAATATTGACCTGTTTTCTTTTGTTTTGTGTTTGGTTTTTTTTTTTTTTTGCAGGGAAAGGAACAAGGATAGGTCCTTAATATGGACAAATTCCCTGACGTGACTTCCATGATGGACGTGGAGAACTAACAGCACCCAGAGGCTTCACTGATCTTGGAGATTTATGGCATAAAGTAGATAAGGACACCTGGGACAAGGAGTACTTCTGGAGGAATGACATGGATCTCAGCCTGCTTGTATGAGACACGAACAAATGAGCAAGAGTTTGGCAAGATTAGGAGCGAGACGGGACTCTGGCTCAGAGACCCATGGACAGGTGAGTAATGACCGCTCGGGAGAGCCATCTGTGGCCAGAACAGAGGAGAAACATTTTCAAGAAGTTACCTCCTTTGTACCCAGCTTTTGAAAAGTTCTTTCATCTTGGATACCCTACAAAGCTGTAGTGTTCTTAGGAGTAAGTCATTCTGCTGGGGACAGTAAAGGGAGGAAAACTACAAAACCCCCAAGTTGTGGCCACGTGCACGTAATGGAAGAGAGACATTTACCGTAATCATTGGCACGATGTAACGCCAGTTTTTGTTCAGGCTTCCAATGTGGCTCATCTCCTCTTCTGTGAGGCTGAAATCAAACACCTGAGAACAAAAGCAAAAAGCTTTATTCAATAACCATGGGTTTTTCACATTTCACTGACGCTGAATTTTGTCTATTGGTTTTGTTTCCTTTGTAAGTCACAACCATCCCCTTGTGCTGTGAATTCCTCCAGAGATCCACAAGCAATAAACCTGACTTAAAGGCAAAAAGGTTCCACTTCTCAATAACCCAGGGCAGAACCCAGCAGCAGTGACCCAAGACATCACTGGCTGGTGTTCACTGTTTCATTTCAGGTGACAGTGCAACAACAGGGTTGTAAACGAGGCAAAACACACACACCACTGGAATGAGTTAAGCTGTAGTTGCATACTGGTGGTTTTTTGTACTTCTGAAAAGAAACCCCATGTGCTATATTAGAGTTGCAAGGTCCTAGTGTTAAAACCCAAGTAAATTAAAACATAGTGCAACTTGCAGTATTTCAGACACCTTCAGAAGCTGCACCTTTGGTAAAATCTGAGCCTCAAAACGAGGGAATTTCCATGCAACTCTGATCAGTAGAATTTGTGTATCTGTAAAAATCTTGGCTATCTGTATCTGTAAAAATCAGACAGCATTAGTTTGTCTTCTGGTTATAAACACGAAGATGCAATTAAACTCCTAACACCAAAACAAAGGCTGAAAGCCTGAGGTGTTCATACACTTGCCAACTCTAAGCTTCCACTGATACTGCCTAGAACTCTTCCGCAAAGATAAAAAGCAAAGTGAATCTTCCTCCAAGTAAGTGCTGCATATTCAGTCAAATACTTCTGATTCCCATGTAGATCTAAGACTCGAGTAACTGCAGAGTTTACTGGAGTTTCTTGACATTTCTAGCAGTATACTACATGGCAAAACTTGGTTTCATGGGAGTAACAGTTACAGAAACAAGTCCTAACTCCAAAACCCAGCCCATTGGAATGATCGAGGGCTGAAAAAAAGATCACAGGGGATGATTCAGAGACTTCCCTCTGAATTATTGGTAGTAAGAGTTTTCAAATAATTTCTAAAGTGAACTCTTTCTACTGAATCACACTAATTCCATTCCTTCACCATCATTAGAATGAGAATTTGCTGCAGAAAGTCACAAGCCCTCACTCGCAAGGGAGAGCAAGCGTTGCGTCCAAGAACCGCTGAACATCATTAGAACACTTCCTTGTTCGATACATTTGGATTTCAGATGAATTTCAGTAAAGAATTCTTTTTGTTTAACTTCTACCAAGTACGTTCTTTACCTTTTGATGACAGGACTGTACACGTGCACTTAGACGCACGCTCGGGCGCTTACCTGGAAAACAAACTTGGTGTTTTAAGCAAAAATCTTTATCCTCCTTTCTAAGCATGCACATACATTGATGAATGAGTATGAACTGAGTGCCTCGAGCTTGTTCTGCAACGAGCAGGACAGTGTATTACTCACACAAAGGGGCATTGCTGAAACTCCTTTCCTCTGAACTCACCTGGAGATTCTGCTGAATGCGAGAGGGAGTCACGCTCTTGGGAATGGCAACCACTTTACGCTGCACTTGCCATCTGTTAAGAGGAGGAGGAGGAGAGAGATTTTCTCTGTGTGTAGCCCAAGAACCATGGTATTTCTTTTGGCTGAATAATGATCTGTGGCAGCAGAGATGCCACTTATGTTTCTATGTGAAATAAAAGCACCCAGAAGAGGGTTGACAGAGCACTGTGTTGTGTTAGGACCTAGTGCATCCAAGCTCAAGCAAAACAGTGGCTGCTTAACTAATCAATGAGAAAAATGTCTGTGCCTTTGAACCAAGCAAGCAAGTTTCAGGTGCTTTAAGCTAGAAACTCAAGAAACAGTAGAAAAAAAAAATGTACTTAAGCATTTTATGCAAGTTCTAACATGACAAACACTGAGAAACTAGAAGAAAACCCAGATCCCTCAAGTGCCTCGTAGTTTGAGCACAAAATCTCTAAACCATTTTTGGCCAGCAGGGTAACTTGCTGCTGCCCAAGACTGTACTAGTGATACTGACAGATACAGAGACAGACAAAAAAAAATGAGGATAGAAATCCAATTTTACTTTACAAGGTGCTGATCATATTCTGGCTATCACTCAATCATCTTGTTTCCCAGTATCCACCAGCTGGCTTTTGCTAGATAAAAACAAAACAGCAAACAGTTCCTCAGTGTGAAGAAGGAAGGTCCCTCCTCAGCCCCTCTTCCTGGGAGCCCATTTGGATGGGGTAGCAAGAGCTCAAGGGTTCAAGCAACTGACCATGTGCAAATTCAGGAGGTGGCACTGAAACGTGGTGCACTGCTGCCTGGACTGTCCTACTGCTGTTCCACAGTAGAAGAGGTAGTGAGCTGTCCCAGGCCCTGAATGGAATCCACCAGTCTATTCCATTCACCTGCACTAAGGCAAGACCAACTCTGCCACAAACAAGCACCAAACGTGCTTTTGGTACTCCCTGTGATTTAACTCCTCACTGATACAGAAGAACGTGCACTTTAAGCAGATTCCTTCTACCGTGTGTGTTTTGTTTTATCCAAGGCCCAGTCCCAGGTACCACCCTCTCTCAATGGTTCTGTACCTGAGGATGATCTGTGCAGGTGACTTGCTGTATTTTTCCGCCAGTTTCTTGATCCCAGGTTCTTCTAGAAGCACAGGCTCATCGGGGTGTTTCCACATGCGATCTGGAGAACCCAGGGGACTGTAGGCAGTGACGACCAGTCCTTCTTTCTGGCAGTGAGCGATCAGCTCGTTCTGAGCTAGGTAAGGATGGCATTCTACCTATTAAAATGACCCACGGTGAGCAGCTAGAGAACAGACCAACACAGCTCTAAGCAAACAGCAGAACCAAACACATCACAGGAGATCATTCCAGATTCTGGAAAACCTTATGAGAACAAGCTTTAAGAGAATGAAAAAGCATCAGGTAGGCTAACATCAGGGGACAAGGAGAGCAGACCACCTAAGTTTAAAGTGCTGGATTTTCCCTCTATACCAAACAGATGATCCAACGAGCAAGGAAGCTCTCTATAGGATTCGAGTTACTCCCTCACAATTCTTGTTCCTTATAGATCAAAATGTTCCTTACAGGGAAGATGAACTCTTCCATGGACCTGTTTGACTAAGCAGGCATAAATGGCTACAGAACATGGCTATAGGGCCTCCTCCCCAACAAATGAACCTGCCTGGGAAGAGCACCTCTGTGTGCCTGCATCTGCAGAGCTGGCTGGATTCTTCCCCGTACATAAGCTGCAGCATTGCTTGTGCTGAACACATAGCACTGCTTTGGAAATTCTTCACTGTTATGGATAAAAAGGAAAGGTATTTGTCCTCCCCTTTATTCATCTTACCTGGAGCACAGCTGGTTTGACAGTAGCCACACTTAGGACATCATCAATCTGACGACTGTTGAAGTTTGACAGCCCGATGGCTTTCACAAGACCTTTTTCTACCAGCTTCTCCATAGCCTTCCAGGTATCCTTGTAATCGGTGTAATCGTAACGCATGGTGTTATCGGGATTCTTTGGGAAGAGATTGTCCCCTCGTCTACAGCATCAAAGGGACAGTGTAAGGACATATACCACATTATTTAGATTATGTTAGCTCATCAAAAGAAATTTTCCATCAAGTTTATATATAGTTTGAAGGTAAGAGTACAAACTGAGTGTATCTGTTGAAATTCATTATGCTGCCTTAGCTTATAAGAAATTATTTCACGCAGTCTTTCCTATGTAAACTTGTTCTACAATACTTGGAACTACTTGCCTATACAGTAGTACCTACACGGAGCGGATAAGCCACTCCATAGCCAGCAGAAGCTCTTTGCACATGTTGATCTAGCAAAAAAGCTGATTTAGAGAGAAGCAACTTGGCTTTGGGTTTTCAGTTTGTTTTTGAGAGAGGACTGAAACTCTTCATAGTCTGTTTGGAGCTGCTACCAAAGGGATCTTGGTTTAAGAGCTGGAACATCTCTTAGGAGGAAAGGCTGAGAGCCCTGGGGCTGTTGAGCCTGGAGAAGAGAAGCCTGAGAGGGGAGC
>JANIJG010022916.1:10883-25472 GCA_024611175.1 Megaceryle torquata
TTTCCAGCCCCACCTGGCTCTGTTCCTGTGTGGGCTGCCCTGGGTGACCCTGCTCTGGCAGGGGGGTTGGACTGGATCATCTCCAGGTTAGTTCCTTCCAACCCCCACCATTCTATGATTCTCTCAGAGACTGTATTCCAAGTCCACTGGAATTCCCACTCCCCCAGGACTCTGTAGCAGTGTTATCACTCAATACAAGCACAGATTCTCACAGAAGCCTTAACATGTACGTGCTGCTTACAGGTTGGGTTTCCACTTACTCATACCAACCTGTTTAAAAAAATAAAATAACCCCCCAAAAAAACCCAACAAAAACCAACACACAAAAAGAACCTGGTTATGCCAGGTGACACTACTGCTAAAGGGCTATAACTGGTCTCTGAGCAGTCCATGCCTGGAGGGGTACAAGCAGCTCCCCTGGGAGAGCACTGCTTCAGAAGCCCTGCAGGACCCCCCCAGCTCAGATCACAGAGACTGTCCCCCCCTGCTCAGTGAACCGCGCGAGAAATGGCAGCAGCTGAGGACAAGGGGAGATGGTTCTTGTCCATGTCATTGACAAATCGAGAATCAAAAATAACTCAAAGCCTTATGAGCTCTCAACTCAGAAAAGCAGCCTCCTATGTCAAGAGCAGTATAGTGAGTGAGAGATTAATTCTCAAGACCCGTGATTTTCATCTAGAAAATTAATTTCTGTGTAAATAACATTCATTTGCTCAGCTTCCCAATACAACAGGCACTCTAGATAACCATGTATTCAAACAGCTGAGGTAGAGCTAGTGGAGAACTGTGAACGGTTTCCAATGAGAAAACAGAAAACTGCTTTATTAGGACATCATCAAGCACATTTCCACAACATCAAGCACATTCAAATATTAGTAATAACTAAACATACATCGTTATTTGTGTTGCACGTTACTATCAAAGCAACGTTTAATGGTTTCTTTTTCAGTCAACTGGAAAACAAACCTGTTTCATAATAGGGGGAATTTTAACAGTTCTTCCTCCAAACCAGCTCTAGTTGAAAACACTTCCTCATTCTGTTATGCTGAGGAATATATTCATACTTGGGGTGTCTCTCCTCTTACCGTTAGTGTTGCACTCTTTGTAAAATTCAGTTCATATGACTAGAAGGGGAAAAAAAGGGATCTCAGCTTTGCAGAACAGACAGAAGCCCCATAAACTGACAGGGTTTCCCCACTGAGTGAAGTCTCCATGCCAACATCTGATCAGGAGGTTTATTCTCCCCCTGCCTTTTTACTGAAGGGGGGGAGGGGTGATGAGACATTGTTTCCACATTTACTAGAAAATAAAGCAAAGAACACTGCTTCTGCTGGGACTGTAGGATAGGAGCATTTAGCACTTAACTGGAGAACTGTCCCATCTCCTATTTCCTCAAATTGTAAAACTAAAGTGTCCTAAGTAGTGATTTACATCCTCCTCATACGGATACCACCAGGACACTGCACGTGCTTGGCCACTACAGGACACTTGGTAACTCTAAGTGAAAAGTGCTGTTGTCTTTACAAAGCACTTAATTCTCATTTTACAGATAAGTAAAACTAAGGCACAAAGCAGTGACAAGATTTCTTCAAGGTTACCATGCAGGTCAGTAGCAGAACCAAGAAGAGCTGCTACACTTCCCCGGTGCCTGGACAAAGACACTCAGACTATTTTAAACTTCTCATAGATTTTAAACTCAGGAAACACAGCAAACTCTATTTTCAGCTAGTGTAAGATGGCAAGCTTTAGTATAAAAACCTGTCCCATAAAGCTTTATTGCTTTTTCCCAGTTAGGCTACTTTCAGTTATCTATCTTTGGCACCCATGACAACCTGTTAGAAGCTTAGTGATCCTAATTTCCTTACCTAATTCTTCTCACTATTAAAATATTTAAGTAATTGCTTAAAGATTTTAAATGAAGACTTAATGCTCATTTTCCCAGCCTCATCCTTGCTAAATAACGAGAACAATTACCCCTTTTCTATTTACAATACTTTTACACACAACCAGAAGTTTTGTCTCCTCTACTGTATGTTTACAGACCCGCTACAAATCCAACAGTAAACAACTTCCCACCCAACTGAAATTCAAAGAATGAAACTTGAACAATTGTTTCTGTGAACGAATGGACCACATATGAGTAGGTGGGCAGGTTGCAGAAGAAAGAAAAGAGCATCTCTGGGACAGTCTGCAGGACTACCCTGCTAGCTCTACTGAAAGGTGTCTTGCAGGCAGGATACAAGAGGAAGAAATTCATAGCTGAGAAGGAAGGTCTGGCCACTTATGTAAAACTGAGCTCTCTTCCGTTCTGTGCCCTTTCCCTGAAGAACTTACTCAAAGGCATGAGGCCAATGCATGAGGTACAAATCCAGGTAATCCAGTTTCAAATCTCCAAGAGTTTTTCTTAGCGCTGGCTCTACGTCTTCTGGGTGGTGTTTGGTATTCCAGAGCTTTGATGTTACAAACAGGTCCTCCCTTTTAATAACCTGTAAAAAAGGGAGGGGACCATCATTTACTGGGACAAGTTCCGAAAGAGAACTGCAGCAATTCCCCAGCTATTAGCTTGAAAACAAAGAGAACAATTTATGTTTAAGAAAAAAATAAAGTAATACACATAACCTACAAATTAAACCTTTCAAAAATATACTGGATGGAGAAAAGTGAGAGAAATACACACATTGGCAAGTCCTAAAGTATACCAGATACTTGGCAGTTTCTTACAAGTTCTGAAAAACAAAACATACTTTCCCAGACTTTCCAGTTCAAGGGTTAAAGCCACTACTAAGTGTGGTGTGGCCAAAAGAAAGATGACTCTTCATTCATACGTAAATTTTGTAATTTCTGTTTAACAATTCACAACCTGCTAACTCACTGTATTCGTCACATCTTGGAAACCCAGAATGCTTCTTATGGAAAGGGTGTGAGAAAATAAACAGCAGTTTCCCTTTGCAGTTGAGTTTCTAGGTTCTGGAAGCAACACACGGAGTGCCCCATGCCCAGGATTGGAAGGGTAAGACCCATAAATTAAACAAATAGGGAGCTGGTTAGCTAGGAAGTATAAAATGCAAAAGGAAGATCATATTTGCTGTGTGCTGAAGCACAGAACACCAGCGGGCACTTCTCGCTGTCTTACGTGTGACCAGATTTCACTCAAGTCTGGACTTTGTGGAATCTGTGATGATCAATTCCTTAGTCTCTCTCCTCCAACCATCCATTTTTCTCTGTGTTTCACATATGGCTGTTGTGTTCAAAAAGAGAAAGATGTTTAAAACTTTTTGGTTTAAGTTAGCTAGCTAATAGGAACCCAGTAAGAGAGTCCCAGGCTTCCCTATATCAGTTACCATATCAAGTAGGAAGGAATTCTTGGGCCAAGCTGAAAACAGCCTCTCTGAAGCTCACCACACAATAAAGAGATTGCCCTAAAGCCAAGGAGAGAGCAGCAGGAAGGCAGGAACATAAGAACTTTATTTCCATGGGCTGTGGAGGTAATCCTGACCCCCTGGGGCTAACAAGAGCAAGGGAATGAATTTTAACATTCCACCTCGGGTCATCCATAGAAATCCCTGTTACATTACACTGTATTTAGGCCATGGTCTCTCAGGTGCAGGCCCTAAAGGCACAGATACCAAGCTTTCAAATGCAACATTTGGGGGAAAAAAAGAATAAGAAAAAAAAAGAACATACACCTATTTTTTCTATAACCAGAAGACCCTCAGTCACTGAATTTGCTGTGGCTACCCACCAGTGCATGCTATTCTAGCCTGGCAAACTAGAGTTACTTCTCATATAAATCACAGCAAATCTTTTATATTCTAACTACTGATTCTGGGACTTTCCAGTGTTTGAACACCCAAACTGGGATACTTTGTGAGAGGGAAAGGGATGGGCAAAGAAATTTGAAAACAAGGCGTTTTCTTTAGCTACCATGAAAATATTCTTGACAATCTTTTCTCCTCCTGACAGCCAGGAGAGAACAGCCTTTTTCATTCCTGCTCCTGGTTAATAACAAAACGGCTGGGATAGACCAGGAGGAAGAGCCACAAATGATAACTTTACAATCTACTTTCAGGTCCCAGTTGTAAATTTTGATACAACGCAGTCAGATGTTGATTCTTGTGGTTTTACCTTGTTGGGCCCAAGGCATTCCTGGAAAGCCTCACCAATCTCTGCTTCATTGCTGTAAGCTGCTGCGCAGTCGATGTGCTGATAACCCACACTCAGGGCATGCTTCACTGCCTCCTTCACCTGCAACCAGAAACAGGTTACCCAATGCAAGCAGTGAAAAAGGACACATCACTGGGGGGGCAATAATTAAAAATGAAAAATGTTAGGAACTTAGTGAGGAACACACCCAAAGTACAGACCTACAGAAGGTGATGAGGCTCAAACTGAATAGGTGCTCTGTGGCACAGCCTTTAGGAGCCAAGAGCTGACTGCAGAAGCTCCAAGAGTAAGAAGAAACTGGACCATGCACACGGGCCAAGCATCCAAGAGCTCACCACACAGGACTGGGATTCATTCTTAACTATAGTTGTCATACTTTTCTTAAAACATAAAATGAGCCTTATGATGGAGTTTTCAAATAAATCATGGCTCAGAAAGACAAACTTTCTGGTACTAACAGACCAATCTATCAATGCCAGTCAAGCCTGGAAAACATCTCCTCTCTCCCAGTAAAGGAAGAGCCTGGTTTCTAATTCCAGAATTGCCAGTTTGTTTGGTTCAACTGCTAACACTTCATTTCCAAGATAATGCTATTTCATAGCACATTTTTCCTTCATGTCTCATTCTCGACGTTTGCATGACGATGGCACTCACTATACTGCTGAATTTTATCCCCTGGCCTGCAGAGAATCTCCTGATGATGCTCCCAACTTTGCACTTTACTTTCCGCATCGCTGCCAACGAAGGTGCTGCCAACAGCAACACATCCCTTGTGAGAACCAAGAACTGCTACAGATTTCAGTGTTGTCATCATCTCCCTCGAGTTGATGAGCATTAAATAAAATCTATTTCATTTAACTTCCAGTGGGCAGTAAGCACTTTTACACCCTCCATCTGAAGTGCTACAGTAAGAGTACATCTTATCTGTCCGTGGATTTCTATACATTGCTCTTCACTGACTACTGTGGAAGGTTGTAAATGACTCTGTATAAGGCCTGATGCAGCAGGTTCCTGTTGTATTTACAGAGGTTATGTCTTTCTTCTCAAGAGATTAAAAAGTGCATCCGCAAAGGCTAGAGAGAGTTTGGTTTCTTTCAACTTAATCAAAATACCAGCATTTTCAATTTTAAAGCTGACAAAATTATTATTAACACCAATTAAAGATGTGTAGAGTCCTGCTTTCAGATGCTAGAGAAAGACAAGTGGGAATCAAATGTGAAAAAGATCTGCCTTCTACTGGTGGAATCGATTTGTTTTTCTTGTCAAGAACTGCAGTAAAGGCAGACACAGGATACTCTGACTGCATTCTTTGGCATTTTGAGAAGAAAACTGGAATGTAGACCAGTTTTGAGAAGAAAACTGGAATGTAGACCAGTTTCCCTTAGCCAGAATGACGAAGCACTTCTATTACAGCGATGAAGTAAGCTCTGCCTTTCTCTAGCAGGATGGTATTTACAGTCCTTGTTTAACTTTGACAAGGACACTCCTCAGAAGGTCACTACAAAGTCAAGGTCGTGGTAATTCTGAAATCACTTGAGACATATTAAAAGCTTTTTAGACTTGATATCCACTCTCCAAAAAGGTGAGAGTCGCGAAGCTGAGGCAGAAGGGAAGGAAAAACAGCGGTGCTCTTTGTCTGTACTAATCCCCCATTTCCTCTATTAGGATGGTAATTCTTTTTTAAATCCAAATAAGCACAAAATTTGCCATAAAATGCAAATAGGCACCACTGATAGAAAACTAGGGCTAAGGCAGGCCAAGCACATCTCTGCAAAGCAATGAACAGGAGGCTGTGTTTCTATATCAGCATGTTTTGATAAATTTCTAGCACTGAAAAACTGGGACTAGGCATTTAAATAAGGTTTGGATTTGGGCAAAATCTATAGTCATGTAAACTGCTCTCAGCCTACTAACACATTCCAGTGTGAACTGAGAGCTCCTGTTCCACACGAAAGGCAAACAATCAAGAGAAAATGTGCAAAAAGCATTTCCAGAGCAGGGGAAAAAAAAAAAACCAAAAACACAGATAGTAAGAGAGAGATGCAAGTTTAAGATGAGCACTTTGTTTTAATATACAGCTTTGTATGTTTGAGATTCTATTCAGGCATGTCCATGCATTTCCTGGGGGGCAGAAGGGAAAAAAAGGACAGCAGAAGCAATTGGAGATTTCATGTGCCTCTGGATATTTGCTGTGATGTAACAATAGTCAAAGGATCCTTCAGATTTTCCTTATATTCTTTAGTTCAGCCTGTCAGTACTGCTAAAGGAGCAGTACTGGCAGGCTAATACTGAAGGAGCAATCCCTGAGTTCATTTTGCATTAGGCAAGTTGAGTCACAGAGGTTAAGTGTGATTCACCAACCCAGCATCATATAACTACAGAAGTTGGTCTGAAAGGGTCTTGGGGCATCACCTAGTCTATCCTCATGCCCCACAGCAGGGCCAACTAAGTCCTACACTCATTTGTCAAACCCTTCTTGTAAATGACAGTCTATTCCAGTGCTTAGATATCTTTACATCCACAGCCTTTTAGATGTCTACCCAAGATGGCCTTGATGCCACATCCTATTCCTCAGACATGAAATTCATAACTTCCCCTCTGCAAGAGCTTCTTGTCAATTTGGAAAGTACCAGCACGCCTCCTCTCAAACCTCTCTCAACCATGTAACTGTAGGCACTTCCATCCTTAACACAACTCACCTTTCCCAAACCTTGCATCGCTGTTGCTGCTATCTCATCAGCTGGTTCATGCTTATCTTGAGTGGTTTGCCCCAAAACAAGACACAGTATTGCAGCTGAAGCCTTACTCTCCTTCAACAGCAAAGTCCTAGGAAACTACACTCCCACTTACACGTCCTAGCAAGAGACCTGGCCTCCCCACCCACCCTCTTTTGTTTTTGAGGATGAAGGAACACGCATTGCTAACAATCACCAGCAGGTTCATAAACAGAATTGGTAGGTCCCAATTCATTATTCGTTATCTGTTACTAGATTTCCAGTTCTTCACTTTGCTCATCACAAGGTGAAAAACTAACAAGCCATCTTTGTACCTCTAAGCAACACAGAGATCAGGTGACTAGGGACTCTCTTCTGTACAACCCCAAGCTACTACGAAGAGGCTTTCACTCTAACAGTTCCAGTCAATAATACTTAGAAACAAAAGGCTCTGACATCCTCCTCTGCTTCCTGCAAAGCTGTCAGATTTTACCAGTCCAAGTACATTTGCTGATGGGAAACAGAAACAAACGAGATCATAATCCACATGCTATCCAGATGCAGTATGACCAGAACATACGTGTTGCTCTATTGCAGGTTGTACACACTGCACTAAAGTTTGCTGAAAAGGAGCTCAGAGCACCACCTAAATAATGCCAGCTTCAGAGTCAATGTTCCCTAAAATAAACAGTTCTGCCTCTTATCCTTCAGGTGTTGAATTCAAGGCCTTCCCTATACAAGCAGTAGTGATTTTTTTTGTGCATGTAATGAGGATTCTCTATATTGTCTAACAAGCTTTTCCAAGAACTGAAATGTCTCCCCCACAGCTGCAATCCTGTCACAAGACACTCAGTCCAACTGGTTTGCTGAGCTACACATTTCCTCTTCAGCTTCTCTGAAGTTTCACACAGAAACACAACTTCCCTAAGCCCCGTGTCTCTCTTCCAGACAGAACCAGCATCTACCACAGCCAGGTTAGACTGCTCATCAGGTGGGGATTGATCCTCTAGGCTGAAATCAAAGCCCACTTGAGAGAAGAGAACAAAGCATTAAAGGATTACAGATAATCAAGGGATAATATTAAGCAAAAAATCAAAACATGCTGCTGATATTCTTGATGCTCCTGTCTGAATGGACTTCTCTTTGAACTCATTCTCACTGCCAGTTCATAAGCTTCTGTCCTGTGTTCCCTTCCATTCAATAGTCCTCCATCATGTTCCTATGGTAACATGCAAAACAAATTTCTCTTCCAGCATTTGATCGTGTAAGCTAGAAAACTTTCTATTATTTTAGAGAATCTCCAAAGCAGATTTAGATTCAGTAATTTCCCCCCCTCTTATTCTTACTGTCTGGGAAACTAAGGGCTGCAATGATGCCTTTCTACTGGACTGCTAAGAGCTGGCTACAAGGTCAAGAGTTGCTTGGGATCAGTAATAATAAAGAAATTACTCAAGACAGTAAGGTCAAGGCTGAAAAGCAGCTTGGCAAAGAAAATAATTACAATCTGCAAAATATGTACCTGAAATAATTTAAAAGCCATCTGCTTCCACTCTTGCTTCTAATGCAGCCCTTGCACAAAAGAGCTGTTGATAAATAGCTTCTACTTGGGAACCGCCACACTAAATATAACCAGTGATAATTCTTCTGCTTCTCTGGGTTTTTGGCCTTCTGTCTTTAATTCATAATTACAATTACTCTCCCTGAACTACATCATGTCCTTTTAAGGGTAAACCATTTGGACGCTCTGCCAAATTCCTAATATGCTTCTGAATTTTCAAGAGTGATAACCAGGAATTTATTTATTCGATAGGAATAGCAGCAACTCCTGTAACTCTGGCCGTTTTCACTGCCCTTTCTCGATTTTGCCTTGAATACGTTCCAGGAGTAAGTCTTGGAAGATAGCAGATACTTCACAGAAGTGACTCCCAGTGACTTTCACAGGACCCCGGAGAAGACAGCTGGATCCTGTGTGGGAATCAGCTGCTAGAAGTGCTGCTTACTATGGCAAAATCCAGCTGCATTAGGTTTAAATTATGCACAAGCAGGATTTTTCCTGGTTCTTTTATAAGACTGCCCTTTCCTCAGAACAGTTAGTGCAGAAAGTAAACAACACCTTTGTATTTTGTTTGTTTAGTTTCAGGCATTTGTTTCAGACAATGCACATTTAACTGCTTTGGGTGTACAGAAACTAATCCATTAAGTTCCTGTGTGGTAATAAACACAATTCAGCTGTCAGTTCATGTTTTAAGTGGCAGAGCTGAACGTTCATCCCTGCCCTCATTTAAGAGGTTGACTGAGCTCTCACACCGACTTAGCTTCCACATTAGCACAGCGTCTATTCCCAACAGATCCACTGTCCTGACAGTTGTTTGGACAGGAAGACCAACAATAAAATGCCTCTGAAAAGATTTCATTTTCATAGCTTGTTTCCCACCTTTTCTTCTAGCTGGCACAAGAGAATAGCACCTTGAGAAGGGTTTTAACTTCCCCTCTCAGTCACGAGCACAACGTCACCCGACGTACTCCAAAAACCATCATGAAGCTAAGGCAAGAGTAGCAGCAAAATACAAAACATTTACTGCACAGACATGCAACAGAGCACGTAGCCCGAAAGGCATTATAAACAACAGCAGCAGCTAAGCATTGCACTGAGCAATGGGATGGTGCCTTTCACAGCAAGATGCGTGATCCCTTCTCCCAAGAATTTATCTTTTAGCTTTATGAAACAGAAAGGAAAAGACAGACAAGGGAGAGAAATACTACAACAGGAGGCATGGTCTATGGCGTGCAAACATTCCCACAGACAGTTTGTGGCAACACACTGAATTGTTTCCAAGTGTCCTGTTTGCCACTTCATTGCATTTAGAAGCAGGGTGTCTAATGACACAATAGTCTTAACTTTAGTCTAAAAGCAGGACAACCCAAGCAAGCTCTTTGTTTTTTGCTAACGTTGGCTGACTGCTAGAACAGGACTTAGGACAAGAACAACTCCAGTTCTTGCCTCCCAAAGTAATGCTTTCAGCAGAGTCATCGGCCCAGGACAGAGCTGTCTGGTCAAACGGGCAGCCTGAGGGTTTACCAGTCGAGCATCATATTATAGCTACATATTATAGCTACAGCATTTTCCCTGTCTCACCCCACTCATTGGTCTCTTCTGGATTCACCTCCCAGAGCAGCACTGCCTGAGGCCTGGGTTAACAAGTGTTAAGGGATCTTCTGCTGCTGCTTTTGTTCCCTAAGGCTTTAGTCATGCAAATGCATCCATCCATTCCACCGACTTCTGTGGACCTAAGACTGAAACCATTCAAGCGAAGGATCCAGGCCTCAGCCCTAGGATCTTCAAAAAAGGTGCACAAAACCACAAACACTAATTGAGAGCACAACATTGTATTATCCTCTGCTTACTTGGCCACGGTCACTTTTCCAAGTTCCTAGTCCTATCAGAGGCATCTTCTGCCCAGTGTGGAGCGCAAGGAAGCCGCATGCTGCTGACATTTTTGCCTAGAGAAGAACAAAAACAAACGGGAGTTTTGCAGCAATTCAGTAATTTGCAACAATTTACCTTTTTTATTAAAAAAAAAAATCGTAGAGGTCCCATGATGCTAGAATAAAGATGAAGCAGGTTCTTTACAGTTTTTACTGACACAAAGGAGATGAATAGCTACCCTGGGGAGTAGAAAACAAGCTCTTTCCTATTCCTTCTTAATCTCTTTTCTCCTTTACAATGCACAGACTTAAGATTTCTCAGAGCTGATAAGTACAAAAAGAAGCATTCTGCAATAGCAGACAACTCACAGAGAAGAGCAGGTGAAGTGAAAGCTTTTTTTTTTTTTTAATTAGCACTAAGTACTAAATGAGGCAGAAGGGATCATGAGATGCTTGTCTGGCCTTATGCAGAGTAATTCCATAGGACTTCAGCACTGTCTTTCTCTTACCAACTCACTAGAACTGGCTCAGGAACCCAGCTCTTAATTATGCTGCGGTTGGGGAGAAACACATTTTGCCAAAGCCAGCTGGTGCAGGTTAAGGTTTGAAGATCTGATACAGGCAGGATTTTAATTTGGAGTGAATGATGAAGGCATTGCCCAGAAAAACAAAACAATAATATTCCAAAGTATATCACTGCTGGAGGATTAATCCCATCTTCTTTATGCCACATAGGCATTTTGTCACCCTTGAATGCAAATTTTCACCAAGAGCTGAACCACAACTCATTATCAAGGCTGTTGAGCGTTGTGAAGAGAACTTTTCTTATTTTTTTAAATAAAATCATCATTTTATCAAAAAGGAGTGTTTTCCAATGCACCCCAACAGCCTCACACGCTACATTTCTGGTCAAACTGTTAAGAAGAAATCACATTTGGGATGGGCTCCAAAGCTGGCTAGCTGATTTCAGCAGAAGCTGAGGAAGCTGCTTCCCAAGTTCAGCTGTGTCCAAACACATTAATGTTATTTGTTTAAAAAAAAAACCAACAAAACCAAGAGTGGAGGCATGCGATGCTGGTTACACAGCTGACTATGTAGGAGGAATGGATGTTTTCAAAGCAGAGCATCACAGAAAGTACTATCCCAAAATAGCTCTGCCTTCTCCATGATGTTGTAATTTTCCTCAGATAATTAAGGCCCTGCTGATGGATGTGTTCACACAGAAAGTTTATTTTCCATTTATTGCCTAGTTTCTCAAACCATGCTTTTGTACATTACAGCAGACACCAAAGAGCCCACTTGTTTTACAGACGTAATAGAGCAGTTGGAACGATCCTGACCCAAGGGCCATTGTACCCCAAGGAGCTGGTGATCCATTCAACACTTAACATCAGTAGGTCCAAGTTTGTCTTGTGCTGGGCTTCAGGTACAGCATGGCCTTCATAAGTTCAGCAGCTGGTTGTGTCAGTGTAGCCTGCAAGGGAGCTCCCACTTGGTACCTGTGATTACACCACCTACATGTCCTTGCCTTTATCTAAAAAAAGCAGGAAGTTCTCACATGAGCATCCTTTGTTTGATGGGAAAAAATGATGAATAAAGTTGTTTTGCTGTAAGAGAATCCCCAATAGCTCAAGGGACTGAAAGAGGGTAACCCTTTCTACAGACAGGGTCTGCACAACCTGCTGTGTGGGATCAGTGCTGCACAACTTTGGGTTCCCAGCACCTGAAGGACTATCAACACTACCCTCTTTCTTTATAGGGTTAGTTCTAACAAAGACCATTTGAGATGATACAGAGTCTGAGTGCCCTTCTTATCAGGACTGTAACAGACCAGCACCTCCTGGTGCAAAACAGCCGTTAAACACAAACGGGTGGCTCTGGATTTGCACCGAGACACAGCAAGTGCAGATGTTCATGCTGAAGGCAATCATCACTGAAACAGACTGGGGGTAGACATCTACTTTTTGTGTCAGGGAATCAGAGAAGAAAGTAACAGTGACAACATTATTCTCTTCCATTCTAAATTTACACAGCAATTTGGTAGTCTGCTGCATGCAAGTAGGTGCTTTTTAACCTGAATGTAGTTGTCCACATAAAGGCATCTCCTTACACCACACAATACCACGGCACACTTAAGGCTTTTTGATTCACGGTGGCCTAGAACACAAATATGACCCAACCATATGCTTTACACAAGCACGTTACACAATCATGGCAACTGCAACACTTCAACCCAGAAGACAAGGTACGTGTCTAATCAATAACTAGCATCAGCACTTTTTTTCTTTGAAGAACCATCTTACTTCCCATAACGCTGTTGTATATTAACAGTACAAAGGAGATGAACATCAGCCTCTGGAAGAATAGCAACATGCCAGAATTAGAAACGCTGGAAGAAAACACACTAATTAATACTTTCCACTCACATCCTTCCCTTAACAAAGGGATGCAAGAGAACTACAGCGTCTGCTAGACACCATTACTTGGTTCATTTAAAAGCTGGAAGCCAAAGACAAAAACAAACACAGAAATAATCTAAATTCCGGACAAGTAAGATGTGGTTTTGGGTTAAAAATACCCAACTACTACCACACTTACAGAAGAGTTAAAACTCGGTGCAATTCAAAAGCAACTTGGGCAGGCTGGAGAGGCAGATGCATCAATAACCAGAGAAGCATAAACCACACCTTGGGCAGCCACCTGCAGCTACAACTCCCTACAGCCCCTCGGCAATCCAGAGCGGGGAGTCTTCAACCAGTAAAGCGCACACAAATGGGCACGGGGTTAAAAAAAAAGCACAGATAGACACTGAAAACACGGAAGTCGCTGCTACAGAACCGCTTACACCGCCCCGCAAATACGACCAACCCTCCCCCCTCACACGGCGCCCGTCTGCCCCTTATCGGGGCGGGCCCGCCCGCGGCGGGGGGCGATAAGAAGCCCCGCCAAGCCCCACGCGCCCGCCGCCTCGCTTACCCGTAAACCGCGGAGCGTGGACCGGCCGCTCCCCGCCACCGCCCGCCCCCTGCTTCCGCTTCCGGCCGGCAGCTGCCACCGGGCAGAGCGGCCCCGGCCCCGCGGGTCGCTGGTGTTGCGTGGCCGCTGTGCGGGGTGAAGCGGCCGTGACCCAGCCCAACAGCGCGGGGAGCCCCTTCTGAGGAAATAAAAGAATAAAATAAAATAAAACTCTCAGCAGGGAGAGTTCCTCCGGGAACTCTCCTCCGTTACTGCCGTCACTGGCGGTGTTTGAGCCCCGAGGTGCGGGGCTCCTCGGCACCGGTAACTCAGCGGGTCTGCCCCGCGTTGCTTTGCTTTATTTCCCGCTCGGTTCGGTTCCCGTCAGGAAACTGAGGCCGGCCAGGCTCCCCCGCTGCCCGCCGAGGGGAACCGCACCCCCGGGAGGGAAACGGCGAAACGCGAGCCTGGCAGGTGAGACTAACTGAAGTGTGCGCCTTTACAGAACGCAGCTTCTTGGCCGCTCTCTGTATTGGCTTCCTGAGACTCTTCTCACTGCTCGAAAGATCATTTTCTCTTTTATTTACAACCCCAGATAAGGGGAATCGCAGGGAAAGTCCGAAGCTGGTCACGCTCCTTTTGCTTCAGCTTTCGTGCTAAAAGGTGCATCTCGAGAAAGGAAAGGCACTTCCCGATGGCACTGAGGCTCCTTTTGTTGCAAGAACAGTTCCTTATTTGTGTAAGATTGAAAGGAAGATAAAAGCGGACTGATTTTAGCAGCGTGCTTCCTCCTGGGTAGGTGCGATCTTGTTGCTGTGGTCAGAGATGCACCCTCCCCATCAGACTTTGGCCTGGAAGGGAGAGACTACCCCTGGGCAGTCCAGGTTTACAGGGCTGTGCACCTCATCTTGAACACAACTAAAGAAAAGTATAAGCAGTTCTGAATTTTATTCCAGACTTCCATTTTCATAGCCAATTTATAAATAGTCAGAATTTGGGGGAAAAAAAAAAAATTGGTCAGAAATAAGGCAGTCTATTTATCCAGCAGGGCTTCGATGAGGCTTTATTTATTTCCAGAAAGATAATTCTGCTGCAGATTCTTTCTTTGCTGTTCAGACTTGAACTTCTCAGGAGGCTTAAAGGCACAAAGGTTAAATAATCTCTTGGGCATTCACATGACCAGACTTCTGTTGTGCACCCTGGTTTTGACAAAATACAGGAGGGGGGGGGGGGGGGGGGGGCGTACAAAAAAAAGAAAAAAAAAAGAAAAAGGAAAAAAAAATTTGAGAAGAGGAAAGAAATACGGGGGGAGGAAACCCCGCGGGGTTGG
>JANIJG010022916.1:25482-38538 GCA_024611175.1 Megaceryle torquata
GACGGTGGCGTGCAGAGTCTGTGGCGGTGGGGGGCGGGGGCGGGGGGGTGGGGGGCGGGGGGGGGGGGGGGAGGGGGGGGGGGGGGGGGGGGGGGGGGGGGGGGGGGGGAAGTGCAAGGACAAGACAGATAAAAGTAACAGGAAATAGAAATTTGAGAAGAGGAAAGAATTACAGGGGAAGGAATCACTGCCGGGTTTGATTTAGTTTCATGGAGACCTCGTCAATCACAAATTCATCTGAAAAACTCCAGCCTTAATGCAATAGAAAACGCTTGAATTATCCAAAAACTTTAACAAGCCTCAGCCTTTTACTCCTCAAGAAGTAAAAGGGAAAGGATAATGAAGACTAAACCATCTTGTCATTAAAGGGCAGTGATTATGCAAACAAACAGTAATAAAGTTTGTTAATTAAAAAAATAAATATGTGGAGAAGGAAGAGATATTTTGACCTAGAAATAGTCTCCACTTGAGAAAAACAAGGGAAGCAAATATATGCATTGGGTATTTAATGATATGTTATTGTTTTCATTAAAATGATTGTTTACCAGCAGCTCGTGCATGAATGCCCCATGGCTTGGGAACTCGTCAGCTGTTGACTTTTCGGTTCATTTTTTTGCATGTATTACATTAAAAGGTCCCCACGTGGCCAGGATTTTAACCTTACTGTGCTCCTGGAGGTACCGTGTGTATGCAGTAGGCTCAGGATTCCCTGGGCTTTCTGCACATACCAGCTCTGCAGAAGATGTGTGATGATGTCCTAGTGTGCTGGCTTTAGAGGGCACGTGTGGATCATCTCTGCTGTAGGACTGACACAGGTACGCTCAAGGGACGTGCTCAAGCCCAGTTCCCGCGGTGTGGACATCACGCTGCTCTTCCAACTGAATTCCAATTACTCTGGCAGTCCTGGATGCACTTAAAACCTTCAGATTCTCTTCCAACAATACACATGGAAACCCAAAGCTGTGGTAATGTTCTGAAGAAGGACCCATTTCTTTGTTTTTACACACGGGGGGGGGGGGGTGTCTTCTTCTGGAGGGACCCATCCCCAACCGAGATAAGTGGGAGATACTGTGATCAAAATGTTACATGTAAAAATCTGGTGTGGCTACCACTTTGGAGATCTTTGGGTACTTTCACTGCTCTGGCACTGCAGGGTCAGCCAGCTCCTCTTTTCCCCCTCACTGTGGCCATGGCTGTCTGGATGGGTGCAAAGAGGCCTGTACCAGGGCTCCTGCTGCTCCATGCTAATCAGGTACAAGCCGATCCCGTCTGGCAGCAGTTTTAGCAGAGCACTACACTCCAGAAAGTGATGTTTGGAAAGACTAGCTCAGAAACTAATCAAAAATAATGAGGCCATGGACATATGAATGGAAATGCAGCACTTAGGGTGCAAACCCGGAACAAACTGCATGGCAGCAGCTATGCAAAATGGGTATATTATACATCTTAAAGTGTGAGAAATGAACATAACAAGCACTAAAGGAGTCTAAACCCATGAGAAAGTTGTTGCTGCTTTGTCTGTTGGTAAACATGCCAGGGTTGCAGTAAGACTACATTGTTCTAGAGGTTTTAATTAGGACTGCCTGACCTTTCAGGGGTTAATCTGTTCCCAGGTTCATGGCCTGAGTTGACAGGTAGGTATATAAATGTCTCAATTCAGGGACCTCGATTATTGTCGCAACAGAGATGGTAAGAAAGTAACAACCATCTTTCTGTCAAAAGCTTGCTGCCACAACAGGAATAGGCGGAGATAAAGTATTTGCATTAAGGTGAGTGCAGATTTTTTTACTGAGTACATGTTATTTTATAATTTAAGGAGCAATTTCATCTGGGACTGAAACCAGACGTCTCTTGGGTGTATCACCAGATGGCTATGGTCACCCAGCAACACTACACAGTGATGTGGATTATAAACATTTAGTGTTTGTTAAACCTTTGTGGTTTTCTCCTCATTACCACTTATAATCAAGTTTTAACAGGTATAAGAAACACAACTGTAAACTGCAAATCAGAGGAGTAAAAATCAGTTGGTAAACACGTTTAATACTTTTGACCAAAGCAGTTTTGTCATTGATCTGTCCTTAATAGCCTCTAACAAAGCTTTTGTATCTAAATTCAGTGTTTGGTCCTCAAAAAGTACCACAGTTCTTCAATTCACTCTTGGATCCAAACACAATGCTTCTAAGTATTCACTCAGGCTCAACAGCCCTCCCAGTAGCTTCACCCTGTGTGAGTCAGAACTCCCTCAAGTGAGTAGTTTTATCTTTCAGTAGTTTCTAACCAACCCTGGAAGCTCAGAGGTTACACATAATTTAGTCTTTAGCTTTTTTTTTTTGCCCATCCACTGATAGAGAAGGATCGGTGAAAGCCTTGGGAAGGGAGATGTGACCCCGCACCTACGCGGGCTGAGCTCACGCCGCTTTGCTAACAGCTCTGATGTTATGGATGGAGGTCAATGGCCAACTCCCACTCCCCGGAGTGTCACACCAGCCATCTCTTACTTTCCTTGGAATTCCTGTGTATCCTCCATCTCTTTGATCCCTTCTAATAATCATAGCTTGATTATATTAAGGCATTAAAAAAAAAAAAAATTCTGCTGAAATTCTTCAGCACCTGAATCACCTTCCCGGTAATTTTTACAACCATTACCGTGGATATTTCCACGGCACCTCCCAGGCCAGAATCCAGAGAATTATCTCCATTTATTCACGTTCTTTTGCCGCTTTCCAGAGCCCGGCCCCTGTCCTCGCTGCGATAAAGCGGCGAGAACCCGCTATCGACAGGCCCGGATCTGCCAAGTCATGCTGCCCTTGCAGGCGGGAGGGGCGGCCCCCCCGCCCCCCATCCCGCTCCCGCGGCGGCGCGCCCGTCTCCTCGCGAGACCGGGGCGGGTATAAAGCGGGCGGCGCGGCGGGGGCTGTCGCAGTTCGCGGGTTCAGCTGCAGCGTCGTGTTGGGGATTTGTGTGAGTGCGGGGTCGGGCGGGGAGGAGCTGCGCTCTGGGCAGGGGCGGGGCGGCGTTCGTTGGGGTTTTGCACAGTGCAGTTTTTTTATATAGATTTAATATTAATTCGTTTTGTTCTCCCGTTCGCGCTCGAGGGGAGCGTGCAGGGCACGCTCTTACCCTGCGCATCCCGCTCCGCGGGAGCCGCCGCTTCTCCTCCTTTCTTTAGGCTTTTTTTTGTTTTTGTGTTAATTTGGGGGGGAGGGGGGTGTTTTTTGGTTTTTAGTGGGTTTTTTAGTGGGCGGAGTGGTTCCCGATAACTCCCTACGCGCCGGCCTTTATCAGCTTTCCCCGCCGTGCCGCACGGGGAGGAGCCGCGGGGCGATCTGCGGGAGGGGGGTGGTGTGAGCACAGCCGGGCTGCAGCGCGGCTCCCCCCCCCGCTCCGCTCACACCGCCCTGCTGGGCCGGAGGCCTCCGCTCAGCGGTGGGCGAGCGGGTCGGCGTCTGGCTTGTGAGCCCCACAAGCGCTGGATTCAGCTTGGTGGGGTCCTCAGCTTGCGGGGGGGGGGTGTGGGCAGGTGCCATGCGGGGGTGCAGCGGCCTTTGCGCAGGTGGAGGCTTCGCTCTGGCCTCGGAACTCCTTCAGCTCGCGAAGGCGGTTTGGGTGTAGCTGGCTGCGGTGCGCTCGAACCGAGGAGATCGGTGGCTCCTCTGACCGCAGCGCAGTAGCTTAACCGCGGGTTTGTGCCGGTCTGAAGGCAGCCGACTGAAAGGCTGCTGGTTGGTTTGTTTTGAAATGGCCTTTCGCTTTTATTGGAGGTGTCCTAAAGGTATGAATCGCTTGCTAAGAGGGCAGGCCTGGCTTATTTAATTGCAGCGTGGGGATAATTGAGGCTGTGTGGCTCTGAGCAACAGAAAGCTGTTCTGGCGTGATTCAAGTGTACTTGATTTGCAGTGTCCATTCTCCTTTCCTCCAGGTCGACAGGAAGTAACACTGAGTCTGTGGTCTGTTTCTCTGTAGGTTAGGAAATGCTGTGGCTAAAAATCCAAGCAGGACATGGGAGAACATGTGTTAACCCCGCACGGAAAAGCAGAAGTGTTGGCAGGTCGGAGGAGAACAGATGGTTCTCCTGCAGTAAAAGGCAACTGAAGTACTCCTGCCAAGATTGAAGATTTACATTTTTACCTAAGAAAGGGCAATAATTTGTAGTTTAGAAAGGGGAAGTATCAACGAGCAGTCTGCCAGCTTCTGTTTGACATTGAATACCTAGTAAAATACTCAGGAGGCTGCTGATGGAACAAATATAGGAGGACTGGCATAGTACTGAGCAAAAGGATGACCTTGAGCTTGAATGTAGATCGGCAACAAATCGTGGGGTTGTGCACTCCAGGCAAAATAGCTCTTGCTTCCAAGATAAAACTCGGCAGTTGGAGGCATCTCAAATAAATATTGTGCAATGCCTGTGCCCCCCCGTCCCTCTTGCAGAACTGCAATTTCAGAATTGCCCCCTGATCGTGGCTACACGGGGTGCTTGGCAGAGGAGTTGGCTGAACTCTGTAGTTCTGGCCACCTTCATTTGTAAGGCTTCCTCCCAGTCTGCTGCAGTTGAAGCCTAAACCTTTGGATGAACGTGGGAGTGAAGAGCTTTGTCACAGAGGGCAGTTAGAATCATCGAATGGCTTAGGCTGGAAGGACCTTAGAGATCACCTCACCCCCCCTCCCTGCCATGGGCAGGGATGAAATCCTGAACATGCTGGCACTTCTCAAAAAGAAAACTGAGGCAGATGTTTGCTGCCTATTAAACTGTCAGGGCATGAAAGAGAAACTTTCAAAGGTAGAACTATGACTAAAAGGACTAAACTTGGATTAAAAGTTAAATGCTTACGACTTACGGGCTTGTTCTCCAGAAAGGAAGTGGCTGGCAGGGGGGAGGGAGCGAAGAAACGAGGTGCTCTCAACTGTTTATAGAATGGATTTAGTGACTTCCAGGCAGGGCTTGGAAGAATCCTGGAAACTCAGCTTTTCTTAGCAACATGAATCTCACACTGACTTCTGGGAGGATTTCTATCTCTCCTTTATATAAGGAGTGTATAGAATGACTTTTAAGATACTGTGAGTTGAAGAAAGGGTGTTCATAGAGTTACTTATGTGCAAGATTACACTCTGGAAGTAACTGGAATTCTAAAGTGATACGCTGCATTCCCAGACTGGGCAAAAATACTGTACAGGGAATATTACAAATGACTTCTAGGGCAGGCAGCCAGAGGTAGAGTTCACTTGTCCTTGTGTATCCTCTTACTCTTTCAGTAGACTTGGGGGGGTGGGGGGGGAAGGACAACAACCTATCCGTACTAATTTAAGATCTGGTGAAATTCTAATTGTTCACACAGAATGTGATTCCCATGTGTACTGTGTCTTTCTGGTTGCATATGAACCAAGGTTTAGTTGTTTGAAAGGCTCAAGTGTAGTTGTGCAGAGTGCTGTTCTCTGGGGATTTAAAAAAGACTTTTTTTTTTTTTTGGGTTCTTCTGGAATCAACAGGAAGATAACGTTTGAGGTCTTAAATTTCCTTGTGAACTTGAACAAGGGTCTCCTCATCAACAGTTCTAAAAACTAGACTTTCTAACTCCTCTGCCAACAGGAAAGGGAAGACTTAGTGAGTACTAGTAAAACCCTGAGCTGTTACTGGTCAAAGGTAACCATTCCTTGCTAATTAGACTAATGAGCCATAGATCTCCAGGTGCCAGTAGCATCTGTAGCAGCTTGGTCTGGATATCTAGGCTCTGATTATTGAACTGCATCGTACTGGTCTGCTTTAGTAAAAACTGCTGGTGTTTTGACTGGACTACCCAGATGAAGTTAAAACTAATTCCCCTCTTAAGCCTTGTTGCAAGATCACGTGCTAATAAACTGTCTTTGGTGTTCAGTCTCAATAAGATGCTTTGAATAAATGCTTATTTTAGGTGCCAGTGTACAATTACCTAAACTGTGGTGTTGTTCATGCCTATCTAGATTCTAAAGCCAAGATGTCTTCGGGAAACGCTTTCATTGGAAAACCAGCCCCTGACTTCACTGCCACGGCTGTAATGCCAGATGGACAATTCAAAGATATCAAACTCTCTGACTATAAGGGTAAGCTTATGTCCTTCTCTGATTACTCGGGTGCAACTGGCCATATGCTGGAGTGGAGGGCATCTGAGGCTGCATCTTGGTTTGGTTTTGATGTAATAGTGACCACTTAGCAGTAAACTGGAGTACACAACTTGACCAGGGGTTCTCACTGGTGGCTGGGGTATGCTTGAGATGCTGCCAGCAGTGTGGCTGGCTGTTCCACCTATGATAAGTGTTGCTAATTAGTAAAAAACACCTCTAAACTGTAATCTTGGATCAGGCTTATTTGTCCTGTCTGTTGTACTGTGAGACTGATGTAACATCTCCAAAGTTTGTGGAACAGCAAGCTCTTCTCTTACAGGTGTTCTGTCAATGGCAAGTAGATTCTTTAACTAATGAAGTTCGTTTCTCTAGAGTACTGGCAAAGTGTTTGCCTTGCCAAAAAAAGCTTACTGAAATCAAAGGGAAAGTCTGAAGTATTCAAGTACTAGTAGGGATGGCTTTAGAAAGACATTTCTAACAAAGCTGTGGCCCTCAGGCTGCATGAGGTTGGTGAGTAGGTATAGACCAGTCACCCACTCAATTAAAATGTCTCCTTAGCTCGTAGCCTTTTAGACTCATGGCATTTCTGCATTGTTAGTCAACCATAGGGCCTTTTATGGTGGGTACTGGGTGTAAGTGGTGTAATCTGGGCAGGTCTATGGGACTTGACCCAGGAAAAAGGTCTTTGGCAGTCTGGTTTTGGAGACTTCAGTTGTGTGTGGGGCTCTGTCACTAGCTGTAGAGTGGCTTTGAAGAGTGTTGTAAACGGTATTTGGCTGAAGTGTAAATCCCCTAGGTGCTTTAGGGCTTGCCACCTATATAGCAAGTCTTAAAATAAGAGGCATCCGTAGTTTGACGTTTAATCTTTAAAGGCAGTGTTGTATCCAGTCCTTTCTCCCCTATCAGCATTTGAATGGTTGGTATTGCATGCAACAACTCTTCCAGGTATGAGATTAACTGGTTATGCTGCCCTTCTAGGGAAATACGTTGTGTTCTTCTTCTACCCCCTGGACTTCACTTTTGTTTGTCCAACTGAAATTATTGCGTACAGTGACAGAGCTGATGAATTCAAGAAAATTAACTGTGAAGTAATTGGAGCTTCTGTTGACTCTCATTTCTGTCACCTTGCCTGGTAAGAATCAGCTCTTTAACCTAATGGAATATTCTGCCACGTCTCAGTTCTTGCAGGAACTGATTCCAGAGTGTATTCAAACTCCCTTGCTGAAGTATCAAAGGTACTTGGGAGATACTGGTAGTGCCAGGTGCTTCTGAACAAACAGTGTATAGTTCAGTTCTCTCGTTGCCTGATGGCAGAGCAAGTATGATACTGCAGAAAAGATCAGTTTCTGCTGTACCTTATACTTTTCTGAACTGTCCATATTGTTAACATTGAAACTTCCTCCTTTTAGGATCAACACTCCTAAGAAACAAGGCGGCTTGGGTACTATGAAAATCCCGCTGATCTCTGACACGAAGCGTGCCATTGCCAAAGAGTATGGGGTACTTAAAGAGGACGAAGGTATTGCATACAGGTAATAATGCAAGAAGGTAAACTTGTCATGGACTCTCTCAAAATAGACAAGGCACATGCCTGAAAAAGATATTTATTCTAATCAAAGTTGTTTAGCCCTCTGACAAGCATCAGTAAGCTACAGATTTAGATGTTGGTTAAGCTTAAGTCAGCCGTGGAGTATTAATTCTGGTCAGGTTTTAGGCATGACAACCTAACATATGCATATTCCTCACCTACGTGATGAGGGCTTTCCACCTTTGAAGGAGTTACCTTGGGTGGCATCCTGATCCAATGGGAGAATCCCCAGCTGCTGACCCACTGCTCCAAGCAGGACTGGCTCAATTTGCCCTCTGCTGGGGCTCCATTTTTACTCTAGTCCAGTATGATCTGTGGTCATACATGGTCAGCAGTCAAGAAACTTCTCTTGACTGAAGTGTTTCATTGGCTGAGGGCCTTGTCTGTCAACCAAAGGGCTTTGCCTTTCCAATCCCTCAGCTGCTCCTAACCTCCAAGCAGTGGCTTTAACTCCTGTCAGTGGTTGAGAAGTTTCAGCCTTTATTTGGGTTGGATGCTCCTGCCACAACTTGCTGTCGAAGTCTGATGTTGCAATACCTGGAGCATGTCAGCTCAGCACAGAGTTTGCATATCCTTGAAAGCCTGCAACAGGCTGAAGCTGTTGGCTCTTCTAGATGTAAACTACTTCAAGCTATCAAATACTCCTCCAAGGGGAGAGGCTGCTTGCTTCTCCTTAAAGTTTGGACTTTCCATGGTTTTGGTAAGCTAGAGAAATGCCTGTTGCTTCCTTTTGACCTCTGCACAGTGCAGTAGTGTCATGCAACTGAGCTTCTGCAAACAGTGGTAATGCAAGACCTAGATAGTCATGGAAGTGATTACAGGTATTTAGTGATGAAAGTACAGATTAACTGAGCAGCTGACTAAAAGATAAAGCTTGGTTTTTAATTAAAGTTGCTGAGGGAGCTGAACTTCTGCTCTTACAGTGACTTTGGAGGATTAACTGATGAGCCATTGCTGGATTTTGTGGGTTTTGTTTACTTTTGTTGAGAATGGTGTGTAGTTTTTATTAAAGTAAGAATGCCTCTCCTTCAGTTCACTTTTTCTTGGGGTTTCTCTTCCATTTTTGTCTTTCCTATTTTCCTTAAAAAAAAAAAAAAAGCGTATGAAAGAAACATTCCTTATTTGACTTAACCTCCTGTCCCTCCTAGTTCCTGCTGAATGTTAAGCTTTCAGCTACTAATGTATTAGTGCTACACACACTGAAGGTATTTGTCTTTAGGAAGAGGTCAGTACAACTAGACTGACACAACTTAATGTGGCAATAAGAGTACTGAACTTGAGTTTTTGCAAGTCCATTCAGTCTAACCAGTGTTAGACTGTGTTAAAAGCTGTGTTTAACTTCAGGGCTTTTCTTTGTTATTATTTTTAGGGGTCTGTTCATAATTGATGAGAAGGGGATCTTGAGACAGATAACAATCAACGATCTTCCTGTTGGCCGTTCTGTTGATGAAACCCTCAGACTTGTCCAGGCCTTCCAGTTTACAGATAAACATGGAGAAGGTAAAGAGTTCCTCTTCGTTCTAATCCTAGAAGTTTTTTCTAGGGAACAGTACTAACTAGGTAGGTTAAATTGAGGTTTAGTGAAAGCCACTAAGTACATGTATCAGTCTGTGCACAGCAAGTAACCGTGCCTTCTGAAATGCAGCTTGTTCTGTGAAGGTACTTGTTGGAAGACACCACAGTGCTGTATTTGTCTTGATCCAGTTAATGGTCCATCCAGTACTTGGCTAATGTTGAAATAGCACTTAAATCAGTGTGGTGCTGGATGTCTTGTTGAGCACATAGTGGTTGTGTCTCAATTAGACACATACTTGAGACAGAAATGAAGAACATGTAGTAACTTGGCCTGCAAGGGTGTGATTTAGGCTCTGCTCTCAGATTCTGCAGGCTGAGACCACCAGTGCTAATGCAATTTTTTTATGCAGACTGTTAGACAAAGTATTTAAATTCCTAGAAAACCTGCTAATCTTTGTGCTCACATGTAGTGAGGGATGAGAGTCTTCATGCCCCTAGTTTGTGCTGAGATGCTTGAGGCTGGTAGCTTTTCTGCAGGAGTTAAAAGTGGGGGGAGGAAGGCACTGCAGATGAAAGGTTTGAACCAGGTTATGGAAACTCAGAATTGCTAAATAGGTATTGACAGTCTTTAGCTGTCGTTAGTTAATGACATGTTTGCTGCTTGTCTTGCTTAACTTGCTTCAGAACTGGTAAATCAATGGCAGATTTTATTAAAAAAAAGCTGCCACTGTGGCTGTGCTGTTGCCTGAAGAGAGTCAGTGTTCCTGAGCTTGTGTGCTGTCCTCTGGCAGCCGAGGAGGCATCCCTGGCTGATGATGGAGCAGTCACATGTCATGCAAGTGAAGCCTTTTGGGGTTTATTATGCCCTGGAGTAGTCAAAAGCTGGCAACAGCTTTTCCTCCAGAGCTAGGACTGGTGTCATCTAAACCAGAATAGACCAGAAAGTGTAGGAACACTCAGAAGCTGAGAACACTACAGCTAAAATAGCCTGTCTTGGGTGAAGAAAGCATCAAGCCTTGTATGGAAGACTCCAGAAAATGCTGCTCAGGAGTGACCTGTAGCTTGGAGGCTGTGCAGTGTCTACATCTTGGAGGCCTTTTGCTAGCCCTGTAGGGGAGCTAGAGGCAGTCAAACTGCTCTTCCTGCCTCCCTGTTAAACGAGAATGGGGCTAGGGTTGATTAAATACAAGGAGAATGTAAACTTGAATGGATCCAAGAGAAGTGTACCTGTAGTAGCTGTAAAGCCCTGACCCAGGCTGCTAGAGCTTGACCTTGCTGTCAAGCTCTGTGAAGCTTTTAAGTGGGATGTGGAGGGGATGTGTGTGAAGGGCCTGCTGTTCCACAGGCAAACACCTGGTTCCTTGGGTGCTACTACCCAGTGAGGAAAAGGAAATGAGCAAACCAGACCATAATGCTGCACTGACTACTGTGCCTTCTGTATGTTGCAAGGGTGTACATGAGTTGCTAGTTTGCTTTAATGTTGTGTGAAACATGTTCTGCAGGAGCAGCTGCAAGACTTAAACATTCTTATCGTTTCAGTGTGCCCAGCTGGCTGGAAGCCTGGCAGTGACACAATCAAGCCTGATGTTCAGAAAAGTAAAGAGTATTTCTCCAAGCAGAAATAAACTTTTCAGTCTGAGTTGGAAACTAGTATGCCTTACGTAAAGAGCAAGCATCAGTTCCTGAACTTTGACTAAGTCATTGCATCTGAGTCAAGGGATCATGCTGTAGGTATAACAGTAACTTTTTTACTTGAAGGAAAGTTTGTCTTGTTGACAGTACCTTCATAGAAAACCTTAATGATCAATATCTGTACATCAAGCCCTGTTGACTTTAGTGACAACGCAGTGTATGTGGTTAGCCATGTGTTGCATATAGAGCAGTGGTATCCTTTTGTAACTCTATTAAACTTGTGGAAAGAGCATACTGTCTACTGTTCTATCTGTAGTCCACGGGAGACCTGAAGGCAGTGCAGGCTGTGCTTCTGAGAGCTTTGTCTGCTGAGCTGTCTGTAGACACTTCAATTCCTGAAGGCCTTTTGCAGCTCCATTAGAATAGAGATACTTACTTTGTTGCAGTAGTAAAGTACTCTTTACACTCTTCATGACTTCGTTATTGGGTTAATGACTGTCAACGCTACAGTGCCCAGAGCACGAAGCTTAGATGTGACTGAAGGCTGGCCATATTTTCATGCACATGTCAACTTGACCTTGGTCAAAGCTATGACTGTCAGTGCTAAATTTCTGGGAGTGCAACGTTTGGTTGGAACACTGGCTCCATAGGAGTGGAAGATTGCCTTCCAGAAAGGCTCATACACAGCAGCCATCCCTACACTCTCCCACTACATGCAGTGGGAGTGAGAATATGCTAGTTAATCCATTAGCTTGTCACATGATTAAGAACAAAAGGGTGGAACTATTAAAATCTGCTACTTGGATGTGCTCAGCCTTGTCTTTAATCTTTGTATTCCAAATGATTATGCACGCTGACTGTAGAACTGAAAGCACATGACTGTGGCCTTAAGCTATGCTACCACTGTGTAGCTTTGTGGTTAAAGGTGGCTTGCAATAAAGTCCTGAACCTCAGAGCTGAGGATTTGGGTAAGGAGCTGTTGCCTAGCAATATGAGTTAGAACTCTTGTCATCTTTATGTATCTGCAAAGATTAAACTCTTCAAGGCCAAGACCTTGCATCTAATTTCAGCTCCTTGAGTAGTAAACAAGTTCTGCCCTGCTTAGAGTAAGTAATAACAAACTTGAGGCCCAGGGCTACTTAACGTGAGTCAGAAGCGAAAGTTGCATTCCTTGACTAGTACACTTGTCTTGTGCAGTTGAGAAAAAAAAGACTTAAGCCTAGAAGCCTTTCTACCAAATACCGCAATAAATACCGAAATAGCGAAATCCCCTGCGTCTTGCCTAAGTGCCAACAAATCTTCCTGAAGATACGTGAAAGTGATGCTTAGTTGGATCACTTGCTTAGTATTTAAAATCCAACTTACTCTTCTCAAGGTAACAAGCGAGGGTAACAGCCTAAGGTGGCACAGGAGTGTTACATATAGCATATGGTTCAAGGTAAGTGAATTAATACTCGGCAGTAGGATTGAACACCAGGTTACCTCTTTCATAGAAACTTTCTCCTAGCAAATGAAACTGAGAAGTCAGGAGCTAATCAAATGTAAAATTTATCTCTGTTGTATTTGTCTCAGCCTTGGAGTGTTACACAGTTGCTTACAGCAGTTCTTGGGAGGGCTCAGGATTAGCATGGTTGAGTTCTGAGGGGAGGGTGACTGTACCCTGATGATGTGATGGAAGGGACTCCTCTTTCTGAGAATGAGTGGCCTCTATTTTCACTGGGCTGTTCATCTATAATGTTATCTAACCTTGCATTAAGTCCTGGGAACTGCGGGCTGCAGGGCAGATAACGCTGTTCTGCGCGGGACCGAGGGCTGTTACGTTAATGACCAAGTTCAGCCCCTCAGTAGGATGCAAGTCGACTTTCTCAAAAAAAACCAAAAACCACCCAACAAAAAAACAGCGCGTTTAAAGGGAACAGACGTTACTAGGCTGGTAGGGGAGCCATTACTGCCCCCAAGGCAGAGGAGCCTTCGCGCGGAGGTACCGCGGGTCTGAGTGCGGCAGAGCCTCAGGCGCCTTGCGGGGGCTCCAGCGGAAGCTCCTCCGGTGGCTCGCGGCAGCCGCCCGCGCTTTTCCAAGGGCCGCCGCAGCTCCGCCGACGCGCGCGCCGCTCGGGGATTGGCCGCGGCGGAGGCGCGCGGGCGGTGCCCGCCTCCCTGCGGCGGGGCGGTGCCCGCGCAGCCGCCGGGCGGGAAGCGGCCGAGGCCTGAGGCCTGGGCGG
>JANIJG010022917.1:0-58398 GCA_024611175.1 Megaceryle torquata
AGTCGAGGTCTTCTCCGCGTTAGGTTAACGACTGGACTAGAGGATCTTAAAGGTCTTTTCCAGTCGAGGAAATTCTGCGATTCTGAGAGCAAAGGAAAGCAGTGCCACGGTGCTTCATGGGTGTCCAGATGCCAAAACATCCCGGGGGGCTGCCGGGAGGAAAGCAGTGATGGTACCACGTGGCAGCGCGCATCCCGGCACAGCAGGCACGCGGCGCGGAGAGGGTTCACCTCTCGTGGCGGGGACAGCCACGGTGTCAGCGCTGCTCAACATGAAGGCCCTGGGCACCCCAGGGTGCCAGAGGCAGCATCACCCCGCAGCCCAAAACTTTCCTTTCTTTCTTTGCATGGCCGTTCTTTAAAGCAGAAGTTCTCTTAGTGAAGTCTTTTGGGGGAGGTGGAGAGTAGGAAGCCAAAGAGAATCGTCTGCTAGTCAAAGCCTTTAACAACTATTTTTAATATCAGGCAGAGGAGCAGGATTTTGAAATGAAACAGCCGGTGCCTCTTTGATGGGTGAGCTACAGATCTTGAAACAAGGTCCATTCCCTCCTCCTTCACTAACTAACAGCCATATTTCTCTCATTAAAGACAATCTGGCCGTATTTTCAAACTTCTTAACAAGGCGATCACCGTAATTTGAGATTTCTATTATCCATGCTCCTATTACAGCAGTCTTTTAAGCAGCTGGCTTTTTTTTTTTTTTGCTTTCTTTCCCTGACTTTGTCTCTCCCCTCAAACTGCCATCCATGGTAATGACGTGCAGGAAACGAGCGCCAAGAACCATCTCTTCCCCCCCCCACCCCCTTCTTTTTGGTCCTAGGTTGTGTGGGGGTAGCAATAAGGAATAAAAAGCGAAATGAAGTTTGGTTATCTCTTATCTGGAGTTCGGTTTTTAATCCGCCCAGGAGCACAAGCAAAGCCAATGCAGTACCCTATCTCCCCCACCGATCGCCAACCCCCCTCCTCAAAGACCCCCAGCTCTCTCCCCTTCCCAAAGGCATCTGGCCATGGCCCCCTCCCTGCCCCATTAGTCCTTCACTGGGCTCTGCCAGATGGATGCAATTTGCATAATATCACCGGCGGAGGCTGGCGGATCAACTGGGGTCAGGCTCTGACATCTCCAGCACAGTCTATCTCCAAGTGCTAATTTGGACTGCATTGATCTCTCTTTCTGATTTCTTTGTCATTTACGTCTGCAACGGTCTGACAGGAGATACAGAGGCAGACAAGGGGGGAAAAGAAGGTGGGGGGGCAGAAGAGGAGAGAAACAAAGATTGTAGTTACAGATGTCTTTAAGGGAAAAAACAGATTAATCCAAGGACTCCTCTGAGGGTCGCAGCTTTGAAACATCCTAATTATCCTATTCTTATGAATTCCTGTACAGACTTAGAGGGGGGTCTTGTCAGGGAACTCAGGGGAATGGAAACTTGTTAAAGTGTGGTGGAGTCTCTCCAGCTGGCTGCTACCCCTTCCCCTCCTGCACCTTGCAGTCGTTTCTCCGTAGATGCAGCGCAGCAGCTTTAAGCCCGGCGTCCCTCGCTGACGCGGCCTTTGCGCTGTGCCTCTGCCACCACTCTCGCTAAAGGCAGATCTTTGATAAAACTTGGGCAAGAGTCTCTCCTCCTCGCAGGGAGAGGCATGAGGCTCTCAGCCACCCAGGAGGCCAGAGCTGGGACAACGTGGATGCCTGAACCCTGCAGACAAGGACTTGCCTGAGAGGGATGGAAGCGTCCTTGCAATCCACAGGATGCTGGTACGGCTGGGCAGGTCTGGGGACAGGCTGCCATTGCAGGACAGCATGGCATTAAAGGACACCTTCCACCAGAGTCTGCTGCAGAGCAGGGCAGGCAATCTGTGCTCTCAGATGAGAGGTCTGTGTTCATTAACAGGATGCTCTTCCCCTCCTCACAGGTAAGGGAAGGCGTGCTACCATTTACCCTCGCCTGGGACACGTTGCAGAGAGACACCAAGGCACCAAAGGAATCCACAGGGAAATCAAAATGTCACTCAGGGTTTTATGTCACTACTTTCTACAGAAAAAGATCTTTCTTGTTAATGATCTTCCAAGGCCTCTCACCTAACACGTGTCTCCCTGGTTGCCTTGTGGTGCATGGGAAGTGCTGCCCGTTACAGGGGCAGGAGAACAAGCGCTCAGCACAACAGGGGACAGGGCTTGGTCAGTGCAAGGCTTGTTCCAGCAGTGCTGTCTGTGTGGGGAGATGTTTTGCAAGGACTCAGCCAAGGGACTGGACGAAGAGGCAACGGCGGGATGGTTCTGAGGCGGTGCAAGGGTCTCTCTAGTACAAATCAGTTTGTGTCTGCACACTGGGACTGCCTGACTGGTAAGACAGAGCACACATAATACAAACCATCAACCTCTCTCTCTGCTCCCAGTATGCCAACAGCAGTTTAGAGTGATAGGAGAAACGTATTTAAGAGGTTTCTTAACTGGGGACAGGAACTGGGCCAGGTGTTGTGCTGAGGATGACAGCTGGCCTGGGAAGGAGGGAAGGACAGCAGATCCTCTCTTCTCGCCAAGGGAGACAGTCCCCACTGCTGGGTCTAAAACCAGAAGCAGAGGAAGCAGGGTACAGCAGCAGCCGTGCCAAGGGCAGCTCCAGGGTGGTGGCAGCACTGTCCTGATGGGGCTCTGCCAGGTCTGAGGCTTTAGACAGACCTGCCCTGATCTGCAGATAGGCCTCCCAGGATTTGTGGCACAACAAACAACAAATAATCCAGAAATCCCTCTTAAATCTTCAGCCTGACAGCAGCGTTGCAAATGTTAACTGCTTCCATCCAGAAGAGAGGTGCACGTCTACCTTCCCTGCCTCCCACGCAAGCGGGCACTGCCACCGCCTGCCCCAGAGCTGGGAGGAGCAGATGGTGGCACCCCAGTGTTCTCAGGCAGCCCAAGCCCCGCAGCCCATCTCCCCCTCCCCTCCGAAGGCCGCTCTCTCTGCGGATCATGAGTCCTCAGGTGAGGGAGGGGCAAGGTGTGAGGAGCTCATCACACCACCCAGCAGGCAGCAGGGTCCCCACCCCAGCGGGCACGCGACCAACTTTTGGCAGGGTAGGACAGAGGGGTGAGTGCAGTCAACACAAACACTCAATCATCCTTCCTTTCTTTCTTCTGTGCCTTCTTTGTTAACTGCAGGAAACAGCTGAAAGACCTTGAGTTTCCCATTGTAGTGTGTATGGGAACAGAGCTGCAGTGATCAGAACATACCCCCTGCTGCTCCTGGGGAAAAAGGGAGAGCAGAATTCTTTCTAAAAAGGGTTTACGATTAGAAGAGTGTTCTGTCACTCTGGCGCAGTAATCCACTGCGCCACCAAGTCCCTTCAGAGGGATATCGAAAACTTAAATGACTGAAAGCAAAAGAGCCCCAGCTCAGGTTCCCAGGCTGCCAGACATCCTAATTATCTTTAGATCCACTCCCACATGGAGGGGAGAGAGCACACAAGAGTAAAAAAAAAAAAAAAAAAAAAAAAAAGGAAAAGAAAAGAAAAGAAAAAGAAAGAGAGGGGAAAAAAAAAAAAAAGACTGTCACATTGCTTTTTTCTTTTTTTAAAAGCTTGTCTCTGCTCACTGCTTTTCCAGCTGTGACACCTCTCACGGTAGTTAATTAGAATCATGTCACCACGTTAATGTGCTCTGACTGGACTCTGACAGACGCGCATTCTCTAACCGGCCACCCTGGCCCTCCCTCCCTCCCCTCCCCACCCCTCCTTGGGGATGTGGGGCCCAGGGCTCGCAGAGGGACCCCTCATCACTGTCGCTGTCCCTGTCCCCGCACCCGGGCCCGGTGGGTGCCCTGGTGCACGGGCTGGCCCTGCACCCTGCCTCCCTGGGTGCCAGGACGGGCTGCCTGGCTGCGACACGTGGCACGCAGCCGCTCCACCTGTTCTGGATCTGCCTGACCTTTACAGGCGCTAATTCAAAATGACACTGCTCATTTGATGACATTTCTGTTGATTTTTACTTAAGTCTCTTTTAATTATTTAACTTAAGAGTCTTTCCCGTTCTGCCTCGGGCTGAGGCTGCTGCGTGGGGGGCAGTGGCCCCGAGGAAGCCCCGTGCCCCACTCTGTGGCAGGGAGCCCCTCGCTCGGCTCTCGCTCTCCCCTGGCCAAGGGACGGTGTGGTGCGAGCGGCAGCGTGCCTGGGCATGGCACCAGCTGAGTGCCACCTCTGCCGAGAAACAAAGAGCCGAAGCACAAGGTTTGCCCACTCCAGGGCAGCCTGGGGTTCTTCAAGGCTTGTCCCGTCCCCTGAGAGGGGTGAGGAGGGTGGGACTGGCTCTGCCAGCCAGGGCCACGCAGGAATGGAAGGTGGTGAAAAAAACAGAGGGGAGTTTCACAAAATGTTCTCCCCATTTCCTCATTCCCTCCACCCCACTCTGGAGAAGGCCAGTGGGCACCAAGGATGACTGTAGATCCCATAGCTGCTGGGGGGCTGCAGGCTCCCTTGCACCTCCAGGAGAGCCAGGAAAGCTAAAGAGGGCAAAGGAAAGCGGGGAAGAAGGAGAGGAGGCTGCAATAAAGCCAACAAGCTGCCAGGAGCGCGAGCTGCCAGGACCATGCGCTTTCAGCACCTCGCAGGGCGAGGCAAAGCCTCCTCGGCCCCACTGAGCCCGGGGGGCGAGAGCTGGAGCTGCCAGCCAAGGGCCCCATTACGGCGGGTGGCCCCCCGCCCACCACCGCTCTCCGTGAGCGTGGCCCTCACCCCCTCTCCCGCAGTTCAGCGCGGCGAGCAGCCCGGTGCCGGGACACGAGCAAAGCCACCAGAGGGACAGCTCGGCCGGGCAGGAGGCACCCCTGGCAGGTGCTGGCCCGGCTCCCCACCGTGGTGGCAGCTCGAGGTAGTTAATTAGAATCGTGTCACTAAGTAAATGTGCTCTGACTGGACTCTGACAGCCGCTCACCTATGACACTGGGGGCCAGGAGACAATCCACATCAAACTACTGCAGTGTGACCCTTTTAACACAAAGAGTAAACTCACTGCACATCGAGTTGAAGCTCATTAAAACTGTCTACTCTGCGAGCATCCCATTAACCTCGCCGTTAAAAACACGCAATTCCTCTTCTTCTTTCCGAGGCCTAATTAATGCTCTGGATCAGGAACAATATCACAGCCTAACCTTCCGAGATTTCCAATCAGTAACTGAAAAGGGAGAGATGGAGCCAGGAAGGCACGCTGGCTTGCTGGGTTGCTCACCGCACGGGCTGCTGCCCTGCCCAGGCAGGTGGGGCTTTTCCTCTTGGCATGGCAGAGACGCCCACAGCGGGAGCACGGCACAGACCTGGCCAGAGGCACCGTGGCACAGGGAAGATGGGGAAGCTCTGCGCAGAAGCTCACAGGGGTACACCACCTTGTGTAAAACAGCCCCGTGAGGACACTGAGTCAAGACGGGGGCTAGTGAGGGACCAGATCTCCTGGTCGCCTGGGATGGACACTGGGGGTTCACTGATGGGAGACTCAGCAGCTTGATTACCCTTTCGCCCCAAAAAAACCCAACAAACCACAAACCAGATATTTGGAACTACATGTAAAATATAATAATCCGTGTGCTAAGGTCTAAACTTTGAAGATTAAACTCAATTAGGTTCAAAAAAGGGCAGGAGCAAGGGGTAAGATCGTGTTTTAAATACAATGAATGCACTGGAGGTGGAAGCAGAGCTGACAAAGGAGAAACAAACTTTCCCAGCAGCAGCAGATTTCGAAATATCTTCCTTTTTTTTTTTTTTGGTGTATTTTCAGTTTAATAACTGTCTTGTTCAGAGCTGAGAAACAACAAAGGACTGGTAACAAAGTAAAGTCAGTATATCTTTTTTATCTTTTCCATAACCAGGGAAACAAACCAAAAACCTAAGGTGGGGGAAGAAGAGATGTGCTAATTCTACAGTCTTGAAAGGGTGGTTTCTAGAGACACTCCTTCAACTCACTGATCACTTCTTGCTTTGGTTGCGTGAACCAGGTGTTTTTACCTAAAAAGTATTCTGAAATTTACTCTTCCTTCTGTACTAAGTACATGAAAAGGAAACAGGATTATACTAATAAGATCAATTCAAACTGCTGCTGGGGTATTTCACCGTGGCATTCCAATTTTCATCAGAAAGAGCAACCATGAGTAATAATTTAATCACCACCTCTTTAAGAACAAATAGTAATTCACCATTTTTTCTAATGTAACAAATATCTAAAAACGAAGACTAAAGGTCTATTTGTTACACGATCGATCAAAGAAATGTAGCAAAAATAGAGTATTTGATGAATAAAAGAATAACCATATTTAACAATTGGGCAGCGATAAGGAGAGCTGCACTTGGTCTGATAGATGCTGCTCAGTAAAACATGACCTTTTTTCAGGGGAACAGCTGAAAAGAAAAAAGCCAAAAATAGAAGAAAATCAGTTACTGAATCAGGTGATCTGCTGGTTGATTTAAATCACAACTAAAGCCTCGGATTTTGATCTGTCTGAATTATATCGGCCTCTGAAACTCAGTGGAGAGAGACAGCAAGGCAAGGTCCCAGTTCCACTGGTGTGAAGCCTGGGAACACTGGCCTTTGCCCGAGTGCCAAGACCACCATTACAAGCTGCAGCTCGTTTTTGCAAGCAGTGCCTCAAATGCATTTTAAGAACAGCAACATGCACACATCTGTAAGATGAGTAACTTCTTGGCAAGATTCAAGTTCATTGTGTTGAGGGCCAGGAAAAGACCAGACAAAAAGAAGTTCCTCGCCCCAAGATCCTACAGCCCATGCTAGAGCTGACACTCATTTAAAACGTGTTTGAGGAGAGATGGACGCTGCAGAAAGTCCTCTCTGGTCCTCAGAGCCACATTACCAAGCCAAGAAGAGGCATGAAAGCTCAGGTTTCATGCCCCTTTTGCTCCTTTCCCATCTCCCAAGGATTTTCTGAATCCTCCCTCTCTGGAGCAGGACTTTCCCACCTCCTTATTCTGCCTGGCACTTCTCAACGAACTGAAATACTGAAATCTCCCCCTTTCCTTTAACTTTTCCCTCCCATGAAAACAACTGCAGCAGGCCCTTAGCCATCCAACCCCAAGGCAGCTGTATTTGCAATGTATGCAAATACACTTTACTGTATTTGGTGACACAAACCACTCTGGTGACACAGAACACTTTGCTAACCACTTGACAAGATTTGTAGCTTGCTGGCTCGTGAGTAGAAACCAGACAAAAGCTAGAACGTGAGCTCTGCTCAGCAGCTTACTGCTGCCTATGCCCAGCTGCATGTCCCAGGGCACGTGGTCCAAGACCCCACCATGCTCCACCACGAGCCCCTCGGGCCCACGTGTGCCGGATTCTAGAGGTGAGTCTCCCATCTGGAATCCGGCCTTGCCCCTGAACTGCCCCAGTCTGAACAAGATGAAGGAGAGGAGACAAAGCACGGAATGGTACCAGTCCCGGCGCATGCCAAGTGCAGGGTCTGCAGCGGATACCTGCTGAGCCAGCAAACCAGAGAGCCATTTGAAAACAAAGCACCACACAACCCATCAGGCCACAGGGCAAAAATCATTGCAAATTGTTTGCAAAATCGAGTGGCCACCCACTGCAATTCTTCTGTCAGATTGGAAGGGAAACATCCGTGTTGGACATTCCTGCATAAGCGAGCTGAGGCTTCACAGGGCTGCCCACATCCACCTGGACAGCACCTGACCCACTGCCTTGCTGCTCCCTTCTCAGCCCTCTGGTTTGCAGACTCCTGGACATCAGCAAGCCACAAGGGCCACAAAAAACAGAGGTTAGCCTGAGTTACACCAACCTCAGGCACCCCTGGGGACTCTCCCCAACTTTCCTCACCCTGCTGCACCCCAGGATCAGCCACAAAAGAGAAGGGAGTCTCAGAGTCACAGAGCCACAGCCAGCTCCTGCCACATCATGGGTGGGCTGACAGAGTGTTGCACCAGTCTCCACTCTTTCTCTCCAGCAGCAGTCCTTGAGGAGGGGTCATTTCTTCAGCTGAGTGGGCAAGGCTCTGTCAGGAGCAAGGCTCCTTACAGCCAGGGAGAGGAGGACTCCTCACAGCCCTGAAGCAAAAGCAGCTGAGAGCATGAAGGAGGAGAGTGGTGAGGACTGCTCAGGTCACAGGGTGACCTTCAGCAATTGGGATGACTGTGCCCAGCCCTAGTGGCTACTATGGAAGGACTGGGGTGTGGAGGACTGGCACTTACTCCAGGATGAGGCAGCAAAGCCTGACCCAAGGAAGCCAGGCCACCTCTGCAGTGAGCAACCCTTCCTCAGCCCTTGGCCTGGGGACCTCTCAGACTGTCACTAGAGCCAACACCCGGTCCATGCCTAGGGCCTGAAAAGCCAACAGCCTGGGAAATTAAGAGGTCAGAAAGTCGGCAAGCTGACAAAATGCCAGGCGAGGCACGTCTCCAGACACCAGCATCGCCCCGACCCTTCTCGCAGGGGGGACACTTGGCTACCAAGCCCCAAAGCCAGCAGCCCGATGCCGTGGGCAGCAGCTGTGCCTGGGCCTCCCAAGCTGGTCAGGAGGAGAAGCTGTCCTCCCCGGCTGCCACTCATGAGCAATGCCTCCAGCTCACTCCTGGGGGTTCAGCCTGTGGTAAAGCCACCAGGCACAGGGTGCCAGCGGCTGCTGGCTCTGCAGCCAGACGGAGGATTGCGGCCACCTGGGGCAGAGCTGCTCTGGACCCATCCCGAAGGGAGCAGCCAGCAGGCTGCAGCACACCGGGCACGTGGGCACCTCTGCCCATGCCAGGGAGATGGGGACAGCCACACTGCTGGCCTGGCATCCTCTACAGCACCCACATAAACCCCCTTCCAGACAGCATGTGAAAGGCAGGTTTTCCACTGGGGTGGAGCGCTGCAAGAAGGGAGCTTGGCTGCCGAGCCTTGCTTCTCCACGGGCAATCCACCGTGGCTCACCTGGTACTGGGGAGAGCTGGGAGTGCTCCCCTACAGAAGGACTTTGGCAGAACCCAAGAAGCAAAACCCATCCTAAAGGACTGGAGTGGGGAGGGACATGGACAGCCCCTCTCTGAACTCCATCAGGCACAGCCATCTGTGCAAGACAGCAGCACAAGAGATAAATGGGCAGAAACCACCAGCAGGCAGATGCTGATACTCCAGAGCTGGGCACGCTTTGTCAGAGTAAGAGATGACAGCTACAGAGAGCTCTAGTCATAAATAAATTGAAGAAGGGTGAGGCACAAACCAACCCTGCATCCCCCGGGAGACCCTAGCAAGACCCCAAGCCCCCAGAAGCAGGACAGGCACACAGAGCTCCTGCAGCTCCCACTCCCTCCCCACGATCCCCCCAACATGGCACACGAGCAAGGCAAATCTGCTCCCAGGCAAGGAAGCAAATTTTAATGCTACCTCCATCAATAATGCGACCAGATCCATAGTTCAGAAGGAGCTTGCTAATTAAAAGCTGGTGAGCCTTAAATAATTCATCTCCTTAACTTGGATTGATTGGAGAGTTTAATGGTTAGTCTTGAAACAATATTAAACAGCCTCCTCAAGGCCCAGGTAGCCAGTGACTTTTCCAAGTAAATCTTACCTCCTTGCAAACTTTAATGCTCACAAGTCACCGTGGATGAAGGGCTGGGAGGCAGAGGGAACACCTGACCACTGGTCTCCAAGAGGTGATCCAACAGCCCGCAGAGAAACAAGACAGGCAAGAGCGATGCAGCCCAGAGCACAGCCCTGCCTACAGCCCAGTAAATCTGAGCTCCTGCCTGCACCACAGCCTGCTGCTGCCCCAGGTCTGTGCCCCCAGGCATTAAGCAGCAGGCAGATTTACGGCCTCAGTGTCCTGGGCCAGGTCTCCCTCCTCGTATCACTTTGATCCCCAGTGCAAAGGAGCTGGGGGAAACACAGAGCTCTGCCACACTGCATGGTAGTCTCCGTTGTTTATCTCGGAGCAGGCTGTGGGACCATGAAACTCATCACATGTGTGAGCAGAAGAGATGATGATTCAGTTCTCCAGCTGGGGCCACGCATCTTCACTCTGCAGCGTGTTCCCAAAGCCGCACTGCCTGGCAGACCCTCCTTTCCAGGGATGAATGCAGCACCCAGAGCAGCTGGAGGACTGGTCTGCCAGGGAGAACGTCCTGCCCAGCCTGGGGACCCCCGCCCTGTGCTCCAGGCACTGCATGAGCCCTGGTGCTGCCCACAGCCAGCCCCAGCACTGCCAGGGCAGCCAAGGTGGGCAGCAGCTCCCCAGCCAGAGGAACGGGCAGCTGTGTTTGGCACACTGAGATGTGCCAGGGATGGAGAGCCCATTCCGTGTGCCCCTCCTGCCCTGACACATCTTTGTCCTGCCTGCCAGCCAGAGACCCTGCAGCCCTTCGGCTGGCTCTTAGCACCCCAGCCTGGGCCAGCTCTCAGGAGCAGAGGCACGTCCCACGTCGTGTGTCTGGAGCAGCAGCCGCGGGGACGGAAGGGCGCGGGGCGGCATCACTCACCTATCCCGCTGTGAGGCCTCCCTATGTGCTGTAGGTTCAGTCCTTTGTTCATGTCTAAGAGCCCGTTCTTTGGCCAACTGCCCATGGCAAAGCTGTACGCCTGGAAGAGAGAAGGAGAGGGTCAGAGCGGTACGCAGCCCACGCGCAGACACATTTTGGGGAGCACCTCGCTGCCAGCAGCCAGCGGTGCCCGCCCAGGCCTGGCTGCTCCCAGGGCTGGCGTGGGGTCTGCGTTCGCCATGCCCAGCGCAGACCCGTGCATCACCCCTGCCAGAGCTGCCTGCACAAAGCACCCCTCGCTCTGCACCGGCCCACCTGACGCTCCTCAGCATCGCGAGTTGTCCAGGGCCTGTCCCTGAGCCTTGTATGGGTGACAACCCTCACGAGGTTTGCTGGGCACTGTGCTGGACCGGCATCATTCGAAGCCACCTTCGCCGTGCTGGGGTGAGCCAGGGGCTCCAAGTTCATCCCACAAGTTCCTTTCCATTGCTTGTACCCCCGTTTGTGCTTCGCTAAGGATGGAGCTGGCAGCGGGAGTCAGGGGAATTTGGAAAGGGGTGACCATGCCCAGGCTGGCCTGGCCAGCAGCCCCCTTCCCCTCCAGCAAGCACAGCCCTCCCAGCATCCCCTCTCCACTCCAGCCCCAGAGCGCCAGTAGCCTTGGGGCTCTCCATCACTGGGAGGACCCTTACTGGGAGGCAGCCCTGCTCATCCCACCACACAGAGCCCACAGCCCGGCTGGAGCGAGGCTGCTCCGTCCCTGTTGTGTCCCCCAGCAGGGCTCCCAGCAGGAGCGAGGCAGCTGGGAGCCCGAGCAGCACAAAAACCCACCGGACAACGCAAACGTGAGAGCAGCTGGGCCTCCCTGTGACACGCGCAGCTGTAATTACAGCCTGACAGCCACGTATCTTCTTCATCTGGAGGAATTAAGCTCAGCGCCGCATTGTGAGCAGTAAGAAGGGCGCGCGGGCTTAGCGTCGCTCACACCGGCGCTATCTCTGCTGCTGTGAGGGCCATTGTCCCCAGATGAGATCAGGTCAATCCGGCAGCCCCTATCTCCCTCCTGCAGCGAGGATCGTCGCTGACGCGGCCACGGCACAGCGGGGCATCGCCGACACTCGCCATGGGCTGCGAGCGCCGGGGGAGACACTCCCTGCAGCAGGAACGGGGCCAAACCGGGCGAGCGGAGCCGAGCGGTCCCCCCCAAGCAGCCCAGCACCCACCTGCCTGTCACCAGAACCTGCTACCAGTGCCTCTGTCCCCACTGCCTGCTGCTCTGCCCAGTGTGGGCAGGGCTGGCCCCAAGCAGCCCCCGCTGCTGGCAGCCCCCAGGAGAGGCAGGGCTTGGGGGAGTTAATTCATTACTGGCCTACACAACCGTTCATGCTGCTTTGTTACTCCTGCCTTAGCAAAACAGAGGGCTCCACAGATAATTAATAGACAGCATTGCTAATCCTGTTGGGAGATGATTAGCAATTAAAACTCCTAATTAAGTCTGTGCATAACTCACTGAAATTACACTTTGTGTACACAATGGGGAGGTTTCCTTTGCCTTCAACAAACATACCCACGTATCTTCATCACCACAGCTGGGGTGCAGGCTGCCCAGCTGAGGGGCAGGGGGAGCTGAGAGTCGGGGTGCAGGATGGGACCCTGCCACCCACCTGCTGGGTGTCCCTGGGTGTCGGCAGCAGCGGCTCCACGTGTGGCTCCCTCTCCTGGGCTCCATCCCAAAGAGCAAGCCCAAGCGCAGCGCAGGAAGGTCCCCACGCTCAGCGCCAGCGGGTCCAGGCCCAGGGTCACCAGCAATGGGGGGCATCCCTGGGGAGGACACGCTGGGGGAGGACACACAGGACGGGGAGGGAGCGGGGCTGTCCCTGCACAGGGACAAAGCAGGCTCTGCGCTCTCGTGCTGCAGGCTGCCTTCCCAGCCCAGGCACATCCCTCGGACCTCAGCCAGGGAGCGCAGCAGGAGGCTGGCAGGATCCCTGGAAAGCCACGGAGACGGCTCTGGAGAGCTCCTAACATCTGGGTGCTGGAGCCAACCCCGGCCCCGCAGCAGCAGCACCAGGAGGCAGCTGTCGGCAGGTGCCGCGGCCCCGGGATCGGCACCGGGCCACCTTCGCAGAGCGTTTCGCTTTCCCAACCAAGGTCATTCGGTACAGCCGCAGTACCTGAGCAAACTAGCTAAGCAGCGGGGTGGAAGTTGGCCTGACCACTGAAGGTCAAGTGTGCACTTATGCATATTCAAAGCTGCCTGCAGGATCGATTGGGTTTTAATTGTTTTTCCTGGGGTTTTGGAAGGAAGTGCCAGGGGCATTGATCAGTCCCAGGCGAGGCTGCTCACACTTCGGGGCTGGCAGGGCCCGTCCCTTTGCTGCAGGTGAGGGAAATGCGGGCAGAGAGGAAGAGATGAAGGTAAGCCAGGGGAGAGGTCAGGCAGCCCTGGTCGGGAGGAGGAACCATCACTGGGCTGTGCTGGAAAATAAAGTTTTTTAATTAAAATTGGCAATTCTGAGCCGCCTGCCGGCAGCAGCCACACAATCAAGAGCGAGGAGCTTTGCTGTTTAATATTTAAAGACAACGTTTAATCTTTAAACAGGAAAGTTCTTCTTCTGACTGTTAAAGCAAGGCAGAAAGTGCCGGAGGCTCCCCAGCATGGGGGTCCCCAGCTCATCGGGGTGGCCACGGCCACCAGCTCACCGCCAGCTTACCACAGGTGCCAGGACACTGGTGTTGGCCACAGCCCCTCTCCCACCGACCGCTCCAGCCCCACACAGCTGCCGGCAGCAGCGCAGACCCTGTCCCTTCAGCACTTATCCCTGTGGCAAACTTTAAGAAAGTCTCCCTGGTTCACTCTCAGAATAGAGTATTTAAAAAATGCCATTAAAGCCTTTCTGTAAGGAAATCACTCTAATTTGTCCCTCCCCGTCTGGTTCAGTTCTGGTTTTGCAGGGACTGGGTTGCTCCCTTCTAGGTCAGACACTGAAGCAGGGCCAGGACCCTGGGGCATTTTATTTTCATTTGCATTTTAATTGATAAAAAATGCAGGCATCTTTTAAGAAAGCTATTTTTAAATGGTTTTGGTCAAAAACCTGATTTAGAGATGAACTCAATGCCTCTGATCTGCTAAAAACCACCCAAACGATGTTTGCAGAATAATTTTCAAGCAGCTTGGGTACAATTATTTCCATTCATACCAGCTCCTAGGAAGGTCTCCCTTTTTTTCCTGATTTTGTTTGTAATTCTACGAAGGCTACATTTACCTCCCTGCCAAGGCTGCTCTGAAGTCAGATGATTATTAATTATATTTATTTACTTATACAATCCCACAGGCACACGCAGTCGCTCGCAGACAAATACCACCCTGGGTCCCTGATGTAGGGATCTCGAATCAAAGGCAAGCAGACACTCCTGTGATAAATGTGAGTGAACAGCAGCAGGAGATTAGGAGCACATTCTGTTTTCCACACCCTGTTAAAAGTGCCAGTATGGGGAGGTAGGTCCTTAGGTAACCTGTACCTCACATAACCTCCAGAAAATCCAAAAGCCCTACATGGGGTACAGCAGCCTGGGGCAGGGAGATGCTGTGTGCGCAGAATCACAGCACCTGGGGCTGGTATTATAATAAAGCAAAGAGGTTCTGAGGTCATCCTCCTGTTGTACCGGGTCACGGAACTTCCCTGTGGCCAGGCTCCATCTGCCCCAATGTGCAAAGAGCCTGAAACCAGAGCTCTGTGGATCACCCCTGGTAGAGCTGGGGGTTAAAGATGGTCCTCTGTGCTGAGACAGGAATGCACGGGGGGGGCACACCAACAGGGCTGGGCGGTGCCATGGTGCTGCTCGCAGGGGGGAAGAACACAGGATTTGTCCAGTTTGGCACTGAGTGAGCTCTGCCTGCCCTTGCTGCGATCCCAGTGCAAACCAGCCTGTGCCCAGCAATGCCAGGCTGGCAAGGAGGAAACACCAACACAGCTGGGTCTTGATGCCCGGCTCTCTAGAGCTTCTTTGGTCTACACATCACGGTCTATAAGCAGCACAGCTGCAGAGAAGATGTTCCAGTGGGTCAGAAAATTCCCAGAACTGGAACTTGTCAAGCTGATGTATTGATCTAAGTGGACTGAATAATGCTCCATCATTTATTTATGGGGAAGTGCCCGGCACACTTCACAAAAACTGGTGTTCGGCAGTCACATTAAGGCAAGATTTAACGTCCTGCATCATGCAAACAGAGCACCTGGGCAGAGGTCAGGATGCTCGCTTCCACAGGGAGCCCCACAAATCCTTCCCGCACGCGCAGGGAGAGACAGGGCCGGTCCTCGCAGAGCTGTCGGAGCTATGCGAGGGCAAGGAGACGATGCTGACAGAGCCAGCCCCGTCCTTCCCGCACGTGCCAATGCTGTGACTCACTCGGCCAGCCCCAGCCCCTCTGTCCTCCACTAAGGCTGCAGGCGTTGCACCACCCTGGGTGCTTCAGCTGAAGGGCAGGAGGGACGAGGGGCTCTGTGCTTTGCAGCAGCACAAGTGTATCCACAAACCCTGGCAGCAAGAACTGCCAGGACCGGCACAGAGCCTCCTCCTGCCCTGCCCAGCCTGGCAACCCACTGGTATTCCATGTCCCATCAAGAGGTTTTGAATGTTTCACCCACTAACTGTAATTTTAAAATTAATACAGACACTTCAGGCAGGGAGAAAATACCTCCTTTTGAACAAATTCCTCCCAGAAGGAAAGAGGCTCACTGGTTTGAGGAGATGCTGAAGGGTGGGTGCTAAGAAATACAAAAAAGTGGTGTGATATGCTGAAAGTTCCCATTAAGAATTTCAAAAAGACACCCAAGAAAAGCACATTTTTAAACAGAAAAAAAAAAGCGGCCATGAGATCTCCCCAGCTGCCCTCAGCTTGGGCCAGCAGCAGGTCCCAGCTGTGCTCCCCCCGGGTCGGGTCGGGTCGGGCTGGGCACGGCAGCCTGCTGCCCGCAGTCAACTCCCCTGACATTTTCACAACGGAGAAAATGAGACAGCAGAAGCATCTTCCTCCTCTGGCCATGTCAGCCGTGTGCCACCTCTGCCCAAAATAAGCATTTCCCTCCAACTCCCCTCATTCTGCTGCTGCCACGATGAGGTGTCAAGGTTTTGTGTTACTTTGTATGGTGGGAAGAAAAAAAAGAGGTCCTGTCTACAGCTAAGTGGGCTGTTAACCACAGCTTAAAATATTTTCAGTGCCACTCAGTAACCGTAAGGTTTCGGGACTGGGAGTGACTTGGAGGCCATCCCCAAATAGCACCCAGGACACTGGGGACTCCAGGGCGGTCCCCTGACATCCCATTTTAACCACATGCCGCTTCAGGGATGGGAGGTGGACACTTCTTCCTGGGCTTTCTTGCCACGCAAACTTAGCAGCGTGATATGAGGCAAATCTAACAGCATCGAGGGCCTGACCCCGCTGCCAAATCATTTAGTAGCAGAGCTGCCGGATTGAGGCTGAATGCGATTAAAGAAGGGGCAGGTAATGAATAAGCAGCTTGCCAAGGCCCGGCTCCGCTGCGGGACGCGCAGAGGGAAGCTCGGCTGGGGGGACGCAGCCGGGGACGGCTCAGCCCCGGCAGCGCAGGATGGAGCCCGCGACCCTCGCTGCCTGGCGGGAGGCAGGAGCTAAACCCGGGCGTAACGTGCCCCTTTCGAGCAGTTTAGTCAGAAGTGCTGCCGCATTCACAGCTTTTCAAGTATTTTTAAATCACTTACAAAAGCAGGATTAAACGATCAGGAATTCCATTTAATAGGACAAATAAAGAAATAACAATCTACTCCATCGGTGCTGAGAAAGGCAGGTTTGATTTAAGAAAAAAAATAAATAAAAAACTAAGTATAAAAGAAGGAGAGAAAAAAGGAAAGGGGGGTGGAAAAAAAAAGGATAATGTGTGTTTACTCAAGCAAAGAAAAAAATATTTAAGTGATGTAGGGGAGAAGATTGCAGTAACTAGTGAAGAATAACATCGTCTGCTTTGCTGTCAAATCACACAAGAATTTCAGTAATAGATTCTCATTCTGACACTCAATTCAATTCGAAGGTGATCCTGCTTTATCCCAACACATCAAATATTAAACACTCGTATTAGCCAGGGTGCCGTCGCCTTTCCCGGCTTAGAGGCGGCAGGAAGCTTTTCCCCCTACTTTCTCTCACTCGCTATAATATTCTCAATGTTATCTAAACATGCCTTCATACACTGGGGTTCCTTATCAATCCATTTGGGGAGGGGAAAGGAGGGGGTACTTAAAACGGTATTAGTTTGGGGGGCTTTTATTATTATTATTTCCAAAGCTTTTCAATTTTGTGTGGAAAAAGCTTAGGGGAAAAAAAAAAAGAAAAAAAAGAAAGGCAGAGGGAGGGGTGGCAGCAAGAGAGGGAGAGGGAGCGCGGGAGCGAGAGAAAGTATAAGAAAGGGAAAAGCAGCCAGCAGCTCTTGTTTGACTGATGCCTTTCAACAAGGGCAGTCTAGCTTGTCAAAGCCCAGGCTCGAGATGAATTGGCATATCTATTCAGCCTGCCTCTGGATGTCATGCAATACAGTTTCATATTCCCAGATAAGGCGTGATAAGCAATTGCTGCCCTGACACCAACTCCATCCATCCCTGCCTTTCTGTCCGCGCCTATTACAGGTCTCTGCTGCGCCGCTAATAAGAGGCATTTAATTTTTACAAACACAGCAGCACAAGAGGCCTCCAGACTGACCAGGCGCAGCATTAATACCATTCATGTTTGATTACCTTTTCTCGGTGCAACCAAGCTCCCCAAACACGCGTGAGTGGCACTGGGTGTGAGAAAACAACTTCTGCCCAATGTAGCACCTGCCGAAGCCTTGGATTAAACATCTGTACTCACAGTTAAGGGGGGGGTATGAAAGCAAAGGGCATTTGTCCTCAGCCAAATAAATCTGCAGTGCCACTGAGCTGGATGGAGGTGGTTTGACTGGGGTTTGGACACAGAGAAGATGCAAGCAGAGCCTTCTCCCAGGGAATGTTCCTCTTGGGAGCACAAACGCTCTGCGAGCTGCAGGGTTAAGGAGAGCGGCCAAGACACTGAATGCGGGGACACCACAAGTGGGTCTGGGCCCGATTAGGTGGAAGCAGGTGCTGCCCTTGGAAATTCCTGCCGTTGCCAGCACCCTTCATGGGAGGATGAGATCTGGACACAATCCTCCCACATTGCCGAAAAGGTGCTGGGATCCTGCCCGGTGTTCTGCCCTCTTCACACAGTGGCACTCGAAGGTTTGTCAGAGACCAGTCCACATAGCCAGTTTCCCCCGTGTCCTGGACGAGCAGCCAGCCCTTGGCACGCGAGCCACCTTGCCAGCCCCACCAGGAATCGCCAAGGAGCCCTTGGCAAGCCCAGCTGGTGTCCGCTTCAGTCCGTTTGCAAAGGTGGTTGTTAAAACAGCCACATCTTTATGCCTCATGTCAGGCAGTAAGTGAAACGAATAAAAAAAATAAATGGTCTATTTTTGGTGAGGTGAGTGGTGGGCACACAGGAGCTGCCTGGCTCTTCTCACCTTCAGGAAGTGCTTTAGAGAGGCGAGGTGCCCCCAGCCCACGGGAGGACAGGTCAAGCTTAAGGGAAGGTGTCAGATAAGATGTGGAGAATGCAGCGTAACTGTACGTGCTTTCTCCTCATCAAAAGGAGCAGCCCATGACATCAGATCTCTGCCCCCAGGAGAACTGCAAAAGGGAAACTGAGGCAGGCAGTGGTCTCATGCCTGGCTCTTCTTCCCACTCAGAGGCACATCTGAGCAGCCTCAGCCTGCCCATGTGCCAGCAATACCCCAACTCAGCCACAGCTGTGCAAATTCACTGTTAAAACTCCTCTTAACCTCGGGATAGGTAGAATGGACACTGCTGCCACCAGCAGCCCCTCTCCAGGGTGCATTCGGATGCCATGGCCCCACGGGGCAGCACAGAGGTGGCCCTGCCACCGTGCAGGATTAACACGTGCCCTGGCTCCAGCTGCAACAGCAAGACGCTGGTGCGCCTGACTCTGGAGTGTCAAAGTGCCAAGCGGTTTAGGCTTCACATTTCCCTGTGTTTGAACAAGAACAGTCTCTGCCTTGCTCCCAGGCTGGGGATTATCCTGGATAAAATGTTCTCGACTGCTGTGTGCTCTGCGGCTGGTGACACACTAGGTTAATGCCGTGGAGACCTGGGTCAAAGCCCTGGGTTTGGTCACAAGCAAAACAAAGCTACGGGTCTGGGTCCCTGGAGGGCTGGGAAGTAGAGCTGGGGCATTCACGAGCCAGTGCTGGTCCAGGAGAGGGGACGAGCAGAGCTATAAACCACCAAGAAAGCAGCTCTGGGGTGGGGGCTGCTGGCAGGACCAGAGAGTCTGGGCCAGGGGTCGGGTGGCCGATCAGAGCATCACAGCAGCAACCCAGGGGCTGCTGCAGGGACAAGGGGCTGGAGAACATGCCCAGTGCCTCTCCCAGACTGGGACGAGTGGCCATGCCCTTAAGCCACAGGTCATGTTGGTTGGAATGGAGCTGCCTTCTCATGGTGTCCCGGTGACTCTGGCTGCACCGCAGGGCGACCGAGATCCAGGCTGGTTACACTGATGTACGCAACCCGCTCCCAGCGCCGAGATACACAAGAGCTCCAGATGAGCGCCTGGAAGGCACAGACAGCTACCAGTGAGTACCTGCGTGTGGCTGCTTGATCCCTTTGATGGGTCCATGTCCTGCGGTGCTATCCTGTGGGGGCTGCCCCAGCCCCTGCGGGGCCGATTCAAGCAGCAGAGCAGCTCAAAGCCTTTCCCCACTGCGGCACTGCAGCCGGCAGAGCGGGGAACCCGGGTATGACCCCAGGGAAAACCCACAAACACACTTCACGGATGATTCACCGCAACCATGCCTGCCTCCCCACACAGACAAGAAGACTGGTCTGATTCTGGCTGCTCCTGGGGAAACCGGGGCTTCAGGGCGAACAGGAAGATGTCTCCAATGGTGCTGGGAAACAGGCGGCTGTTGGCATTGCCCTGGAATCAGCCCCTGCATACGTAAGGATGGAAAACAGCATGATGGGGCCCCAGCAGACGTGCCATCCCACAGAGCTGAGCCATCGTGGCAGCAGCGAGGTGGAGACGTCTCATCCTCCCTGGACTTGGCTGGAGCTTAACACCCACCGGCGAGAGCTGCAGTTTTGCCATGTTACATTAGGTTAGGTAACAGTGTCCACCGACCACTAGGGAAGGTAACAGTGTCCACCGACGACCCCCTTAGTCTCTTTGCGGGGCCACGAGCGACAGCTGCGGAGCTCAGACGTGCCCCACACCACCCCAGACACGCACCCCTCTGATCCGATCCATGCCTTTCCCAAGCAAAGCCGGCATCGGGCTCGCTGTCAAAACCTTCACGCCCTTCCGAAGGGGGTATTTCCCCCCCCGATTTCTATTTTTACACACGCACACACTCGTCTCTCCCTCGCTCGCTGTTTAATTTCCATGTGAGAGGGAAGCAGGTGCCCGTGCTCCCGTGAGCTCTCCCTTCTCTAGGTTTTTTTTCCCTTCTTGGATCCTGCCCCATTAGTTTAGTGCCCAGCCATCTGCGACGTCTCCTGTAATGCTGTCCCCCTTGTGTACCAGGGAGCTTTTCCATTAGCGCCTTTAATATTCTGACACCTTAGCACAGGCTGCTATTACATTCAAACACTGATCGCCCTGTGAAATTACATCGCAGGGCTTGCTAAAATGGAATTGTGTATAATCAGGCTCCTCCATGCACTGTCAGTCCCATCACAAATACAACGTAAAGCAGGCTTATGGATGGGCTTAGCAGCTGCTACAAGTGTATTTTTTTTTAATAGATGAAGTATCCCTTATTTAAAGCATTTCCTTAAAAAAAAAAAAAAGAAGAAACCACAACAGTGAAAGACAAATCAACAGCTGCTGCACAATGTTAACCATACCAGCGGTCTCTTAAAAACATGTTATTTACTAAGGTAGCTATCTGTTTATCTATAACTATATCAAACAGAGAAGGAGGGCGAGATAAAGGTAGTTAAACAGACAGCCGAGGAGATATCTGCCACTGGGAAATAATAGCTAAATAAAAAGTACCATTATTTACTCCAGAGAGGGGAGGAGGGAGAGGCAGCGCCTGGCTCCCGGTGTCGCACAGCCGGTACCACGCAGCACAGAGCCCTTCGTCGGGACAGCCCGTGCCAGGCTGCGCGTGCCCCCAGCCCGCCCAGCGCCCCATGACCGCATCAGATAAACACAAAACCAGCTCAGCGCCCAGTGACTGCACCCCTCCTGCGGGGAAGGTGAGGGGGCAGGGGAGCTGTACCACTGCTGGGGGCTGGCTCGGTGGGGCAGCCCCACCCCCAGCAGCCTGATAGCAGCTCAAATTAAGGCAAAACTGGCCAAGGCAGAGGGTCCGGGAGCATTCCCACGGGGAAGGTTGGTTTCTGCGTGGCTGAAGCACAAGGGACCAACTCCACAGCTTTTTTCTTCTTCATTCCAACTAAGGAAGTGATGGATTAGGACAAAGATATTTCAGAAGGACACAGATGATGTGTCAGAGCAATGAGCTCCTGAGCTCCCCAGCTCAAGAGTTCAAAATGCTGCCTCTTACCATGCCCTAAAGGTTATTCTGTCTGTCTGCTGTGAAATGCACAGCACATCGCCTGAAGGGAGATTTCCAGAGGCGCTCTGACCCTTCCGCTATCTCCTCCGAGAAGCCTCCGCAGGAATGATGAGATTGTAGCTCATTCCACACACCTTGAAAGGGCCGGGCTGGATCAAAGGTGCTGGAAGCAGAGCAGCACATCCCCGGGACTCATCCCCACCTCCGGGCAGGGAGCATGCTCTTGCTGTAACATGTTGGCTGGGAAACCACATCCACCCCACCGACACACTGGTGCTCTGGCATCACCTTTCATCCTAAACCAGGATGGAAAAGCCACAGTGCTGTCTTCTGGGAACGGTTCTGCTTGGGAACCACAAAGTAAAACCCAGTGACAGAACCCACTGGAAAGGACCAGTCTACTCCTGCACGTAGCACTGACGTGACATTTCGACTCCCGTTTTCCCAGTGCATACAAAGCCATTTGTCCAGAGCGGACACACGGCGCCTTTGCCCCACCTGTGGCATGTCCCAGCACACGGTGTTCTGGGCATTTTAGGGAGGGACATGTCTAGTGACAGTTCAGCTGCTGTGAGCAAATATGCCAGCCAGGGGGAGGACAGGAGCACGCAGGGCAGAGACCCCCAGAGAGGTTATCGAGAGAAAAGCGCAGGGGAGGTGCTGTCCGAGCACCTCCGCTCTCACTGCCTGGGCAAGACATGGCAGTTCAACCCTTCTGGTTTTCTCTACCTGGCGCTGGCACGGTTGTGTGCTGGCACAGTAGCAGCAAGGGAGGGGTGCTGGGAGACCAGCAGATTCATGTCTCAGTTTCATAATCTATTCCTAAAATCCTGGGGCACAGGAAAAAAAGATCACAGAATATCCTGCGGGGTCTTCTCACCACTTCTGTGCACTTGCCTCCACATCTTAGCACATACAACTCTCCCTCTGCTCACATCTTACAACTCCTTCCATGCCTTCACGGGACACCTTCCTGGGTCCTTCTCCAAAACTCACCTCTGGCGCGATGCAGAGAAACAGGCCCACAGAGGACAGAGCAGAGGGGCGTGGAAATGTGTCCTGCTCCCTCTCAACTCCTCCCCCCAGGCAGCAGAGTCTCAGGAGCAAAACCCAATCTTTTGTGCTTGGCGCAGCACCGACCCACCAGAGCTGTGGGGGCCTCTGAGTGTAACCGCTCTGCAAGCAGGACAGTTTCTCAGCACTCCCACGAGATGCAAAGCCTCTCAGAGGAGAGGTGGCTGGAAGAGCAAGAGAAAGGCAACAGAACACAATGCACGAGGCACCAGGGAAAAGATCAATAAAGATTACGAGGGCAGTGGCCGTGTCCCTTGCCCGCATCGCAGGCTCTCACAGCTGCAGCAAGGGAACAGCGAGGAAAGTTAGCAAGGCGCTGCTGCGCCGGGGCCTGGGGATGATACCTGTCTAATCAAAGGTAGAGTTTACACTGGATCATCTAAGCAGCAGCTCTTACTCATGACTGTTGACTCAGGTCAGTGTTAAGACTGAGGAGGTTAAAGCAGAGCTGCCTCCAAGGGCTCCGAAGGATGCAAACACCAGGCAGCAGAGGTGGCCCAGCCAGCGCAGCGTGCCAGGGCAACGGGCAGCAAAATTGAGGCTCCCTAATTTCGAAGGAAGAGCAAACAGAGGGAGATGGTCCGGGGGGCTGGGCACGCCGTGAGACAACTGATTGAGAGAGGTCAGGAAAGCAGAGAATAAAGGGACCCGAGAGCAGGGTCCCAAGGTCCGCAGGTCCTGAGAAGAGGTTATTAAAGGAGGCGTGGGGGGGTGAACTGCAGCAGCTACAGCCAGGCAGGAGAGCAGGGTGGGACAGGCTACCTAGACTGGGAAGGGGGCACCAGCACTGCACTATGGTGCTGAGAAGGTGGCAGAGGAACTCATGACACAGTTGATAAAAATTAAGGGCTTTGGGCCCCCAAGGCCTCAACTCACACCTCCCAGGAGAGCCAAAGGCCCCTCCACGACTCCTTGGTGACACCAGGCTCACCAACTGCCAGCCAGGCTGGGCTCCAGCAGGGACACAGGCAGCAACCACCCTCTCTTGCATCCAGCCGGTCAGGGGCTCCTTACTGGGCAAGCTGGGGCACTCTGGTTATGGCTTTTAGCTGTGCCTGCAGTTCTGCCTGTAGTGAGGCAGAGGGGAGGGCTGGGACACCCACCCCGGGCCACGCTCCCTGCAGAAGGGGCCATCGCTGCCTTGTCACAGCCGAGGGCCAGATTCTGCAGCTTGGCTGCTCCATCCCTGCCAGTGCGTCTGGGGAAGGCTATCAGAATTTGCCTGGCTGCTGCCTCTTGACACAAGGAGCATGTCCCAGGAATGTGTGCCCAACAGAGTTATTACTGAGGGTGGGTAGCAGAGGGATGGCCCCCATGCAGCCACGGCACAAGGACAGAGCTGCGGGGTCACGTCATGCTCATCTCACCCTCTGGGCATCCTTCAGCTGCCCCGGGAGCCTGCCCTTAGCCGACAAGAGCTGCCTCAGCTCTGGCTACAGCTGGTAGAAACAAGAAGAGCAAGTGAGAACAAATGCTTTGCAGAGAGCTGGCTGCAGCAGAGGGTGGAGGGCTGAGGTGTGACCAGGAGGTTCATGGGCTGTCTAGAAAGTGCTTGGCCTGTCTGGCTTTCCTGGCTGCAGATCTGTGCCAGGCAGCCCACCCGCAGCCTCCTGCTAACATGCCAGCAAAGAGCAAGTGCCTGGTATGGAACAAGGTGTCCCAATTAACTCTCCACTGATCTAATTAGATCTCTGCAGGGAGTACTGGAGCCGGAGAAACGACACGGCTGCCTCCTTGACCAGACACTCAACCTTTCCCGCCTGCAGCATTTTATTTTTCAGATTTTTAACTTGCAGTACCTTTTTTGTCCGTCTCAGCAGAGTCTGCCCTGCCTCGAGTTCTGCTGCAGCTCCTCACCAGCAAAGAGCAATTACGTGTGTACACAAACAGGCGTCGAGTGACCACGCTCAGCATACAGGCTCTGCTGCCGTGTCGGCAACAGCTGCCGGGGTTGCAAATCAGAGGCATAAGGAGAGAGAGAAGGAGCACCAGGAGGCAGAGCCGATCAGGAGGACATGGCAGAGTGCGCCAGGTCCCTCTGACTCCCCCCCGAGTGATGGCGAGCCATGCGAGCGTGCCTGCCCTCCCCGCTGCTGCCCCACGCCACCCCAGAGAGCCGGCAAACGAGCTTCAAACCAGCCCGCTCCTTGTAATCGGAGGCAGTCAGTGTGTGTGTTACGCTTGAGTTGATGGCTGGTGTTAAATTCAATGCCTTGAGTATTGATTTCCTCGCACATCGCGGACTTTGTTAAAGGGTTAGCCGTGAACCGAGATCAAAGGGAGGTTAACTTGTTTCTCATAAGTGGTAAAGCAGACCTCTAGCAAAACCGGGCGCTGGGCCTCCTCCGGAGAGGATGCTCCGTGCATGTTGTTAGCTACCCTGGTCGCCTCAAAAGCCAGATAAATCCACAAAGCTTCCTCAAAGCAGGGAGAAAAAATTATCCTGACAACTTCCCACGTACCCCTGAGCTATTAGGAGCGCGCAGCGGGGATGGGCAGTGTGGGCTGGCGTGCTCCTCCTCCCCGACCCATCCCCACACCACGGGGAGCTGCTCCCCTTGCTCAGCCACGGGAGATGGGGGGTAAACGAGTCTTGGCCAGCTGCCCCCACGGGGCTCAAGAGAGGAAGGAAAATTCTCCCTAGGAAGACAAGGGTGTCCGAGAGCTGTGGGTGGGAAAGGGGGAAGGCACGGGGTTACTTCCCGAAGGACCACCCGTCAGGGACAGGGCACCCTCCTCAGCACGGCGAGGTGGAGAGGACACCTTCATGGGAGCCAACACTGTCATCAGCACCATCTCAACCTGTCCAGCACCTGCTTCCTCCATTTTACTTCATTCCGTTCTCAGCTTTCCCCGCCCCACGTGGCGTAGTTTTGGCACTGACGGTACCAAGACCAGCAGGTTCTGCCAAGGCAGTTAAGAGTTAAGTGCACAAATACCATGACACAAACAGGGCTTTGGCTTTACCTTTGTACTTTTTAAGGGATGGAGGCAGGGAAAGGGGTGTAGGAGACAATCTGGAATTGTTATCACTAGTATTAATGAATGCCCAGAGGCACCAAGCAAGAAGCATCAATTTCAGATGAACATCTGTCAACAAGAAGAGGTAAAATTTCGAAAGCAGCTAAGGTACTTCAGAGCCCAGGCTGCACCAGCTTCCCGCGAGGCTCAAGCACCCAGGTAATTTCTAACAACCCTAAATCATCTGGGCACCGATGCTATTTCTCAACCCCTCTCTTCTACCCCAAGAGCTACTTACAGCACACTCCAGACTTCCAGCAGCCACACTGTTCTTCAGCCAGATTCATCTGGTTTCAGTGGCACTGTGTCCTCCACCCCAGGGTGACATCATGACCAGTCCCCACCTCTCCCAGGAGCCAGGCAGCTTCAGCTGCAGGAAACAGGGCACACTCTGCCCCTCCACCCCCAAAAAACCCCAATCCAAAGCAACCCAGAAATGCTGGTGGTGTAATTCCCCCTGTCCTGCAGCATCAGCAGGGAGAAGGGGCCCCATCACAGCCCATCTTGGAAGTGAAAGCCTCAGTGGGAGCTTTATTCTTGAGCACCTATAGTCACGTTTGCCTATGAGGTCCTCCCCAGGGTGCTAAACGGGTACTCCCCCACCCTTCCCCCCTCTCCCAAACTCCTGGGACTCAGCACTCCCCCTGCAGCCGATCTGTTTTGGAGTGAAAGGTTTATACCAGAGTGCTTAGGGAATACCTGCTCAGTGCCCAGCATACCAAGAGCTGAAGATTTCACTTAAACTCTGAGCATCTGTGTATCTCAACTAAATTAAGCTATTTGCTATAAAAGAGCACAATGACAGTAATGGAATAATAGCAGCATTAATAAAACACAACAATCCTCGAATGAGAAGCGGACACATCAGCCAGCTTCAACCAAGAAAAGAAGGCTATTTTAAAATCACACACAAAACCCATCTGGGGGTGGAGAAAACCAACAAAAGCTCCGAAACTCAGAGGTCAGGCTGAAATTATGTTTTTAACCTCGAAAGAAAGATGCTTGCCAGAGCTTTCCCAGCCAGAGCGCTCCCACACCAGCTGGAGATGAATTTCCACAGTTCCCAGCAAAACAAGGGCTTATAATGGGCACGCTCCACAAAGGAGGGGTGGGAGCACTCTCAGGGGGGAGGACACAGCATCAGAAGCCTGAAATAGAAATGACCCCTCAAGCATCAGCAAGGTTTGTAACCAAGCTCATGGGACAGACACACTGGAGCAGGGGCTGATGCTGCGCTGAACGTGTGAACACTGAGCTAGAGATGCAGGGCCAGATGCTGGCGCATCATTATGCAAACATCCAGATGTCTCAGGCTCACCACACTGCCATTCCCCTCTTGGTTGGAAAAGTCACCTTCACTCCATCCAGAAATTCTTCCTCCTTCCTTTGTTTTGGATGAGGGTGAGATTAAACGCAGCGCCTTCAGTTTCCAAGTCACCTACACACTGTCTCGCAGGGGTACAATGACCCTGGGGACCTGCAGCAGGGCTGGGGGAAGGCGTTCCCCAGAACTGTCACAGCTCTGGGAGGCCACATCCCCTCACTGGCCTCCTTTACAGGAGAAGGAGACTTTGTGCTCAGTGATGATCAGAGTAATTAATGTGCATGAAGCATGTCACACTGGATCTCTGAGGTCTTGCCACAGTCCCATCCTCCCCAGAGCAATACCCCAAACTATCACTTGCCTTGGGGGGGACTGGGAGGGTGGGTGACTTTTTTTTTTTTCCCCTGGAAGGGAAGGAGATGGAGGAAAAGGAGAACTCCGTATTTACCATCAGCTTCTTGTTCACCACCATGTTGAGAAGGACCAGCAGCAGGTTTGTGCCAGCAGCTGGGAGGGTCTTTGTGCTTCTCCTGCAGGCATGTTTCTCTAGCCCAAGCCCTGCCCCGGCCCCAAAGGCAGAGCCAGCAGAGTCCCTTCCCTGCCCAGGCTCCGGTTCAGCTGACTGCCGCTGCAGAGGGCACAGGAGAGCTGCTCCTCTCCTTGCCCAGCTGCCCAGAGCCCCTGCGCAGATCCTCCCGAGGGTAACGTGGCAGACAGATGTCACCTCTTCTCACTGCCGTGGAAAGAAGCCCGACCTGGGTCACAGTCCTGCAGGCAAGCTCACTGCTACCTACCTGCCCTCCACGGCACAGCCCGAGCCAAACCAGGCAGCTGAGTGATCCCTGACTCCAAAAAGAGCGGAGTTATGCAGAAGGTGGGGAGCAGCTGCCTGGCTTTCCCACAGCACAACAGGCACCATCTTCAGGTCCACTCGCCATTTGAAAGGGGGTTGGGAGGGGCCGGCAGGGCAGTGGTACCGTGTCCATAGCGCCCAAGCTGACACGCTGCAAGATGGCTGGAAGCTTTCTGGGTACAGGTCCATAACACCAAGTCCTCCTGCTCGCCCCCCAAGCAGACAGTTTCGGCTTGGCTGACCTATCTCCTCCAGCTGATCTGCAAGACAGGGCTCCCAACTTGTAGCCTTTCCAAATTCCTATTAAGAAAATCCAAACCAGCACTTGCCCCAGACTTGAACAGGCTGCAAGTTTCTTTGTTTTCATTACAATTTCCAATCCTGAAGACTTTTTTTTTTTTTTTTCATCCATTTCTGCTCTGCCCCCCAGAGGTGCTGCTGTGATTGAATGAAACACGACCCCAGGCTCCAATAAGTGTATTTCAATTACATCTGTCACCACGTAACAATGTAATGATATATCATGTGATATTAAATCCATGGTAATCATATCAGCGATTTTTTTAATAGTGCACTAATCGCATTATTACATCTCAGTAATTAACAACAGAAGGCCTAAAAAACAAAGCAGAGAGCTCAGAGGGTCCCCAACTCCTACCTGGGAGAGGGCCAGAGCAGAGCAGGATGGCGAGGTGCTGCCAGGCGGGCACGGCACAACAAGGAGCAAGGGCACAGGTTTATGGCACTGTGCACAAGACCAGATTCTTCCCCAGTCCCAGAATAAAGGAGAAGTGGGTACTTCGGAGCTGGGAAGAGACACTTGGTACATCCCATCTTGCCCAGAATTGCTCCTTTCTCTGCTGCTCCTGCCCTGACACTTTTCCTCCAGCAAACCAACCCCTCTGCTCTGGAAAGTGCCTTGCAAAGGTGCTGTCCTGCCACAGATGAGCACTGCTGGTGCCCCACTGCAGAGGGAAGGATGGTGTCTTGAGAAGAAAGAAAGGACCAACCGTACCAACAGGTCCTTACCAGGCTGCTGGAAGAATGACATTATTTTCCTTCTTCCCGGCTGGAGACAAAGCTAAGAGAGCACCCCACCTCACGGAGCCACTGCAAGGCTTAAAGTCCTCTGATTTTTGCAGCAAAACAAATCTGTCAGCTTCAAACTGAAACCGGGGGAGAATCCTTCGGAGTGAGAGGGGTCCTCAGGGTCACCACCTCCGCCTCAAGCTCTCGCCCGCATGCCTGAGCAAACTGGGGCTGGGCTCCAGAGCACTGACTGATGTGGACATCCCAGGAGTCAGTCTCGTGCAAGCAGGCTGCTCCCCCCGCTCCCTGCTGCATTTTGCTCCTGGCAGGGCGAGGACAGAGACGGCCGCGGGTGGCAGGGAGCCGTGGGTGGCAGCAGGGCGTGGGGACTCCAGTGCCACACCATCTCCGGCTGTGACAGAGCTTTCTTCCAGTTGCAGCCTGGTCAATCTGGCAGTTTCCACTCACAAGCTGATCTGAAGAGAGCCTCATTACCTGCCTTAAAGTTCCAGCCAAGCACTTAGCTCATAAAGACAGGATTTAAGAAATATTTGACTGATCATTTCTCTCCTCATTTAGTTTGGCTGCTCTGAACCAATTCAACCTGTGAAGTTGAAGTAGTGAGAACCAGAGGAAATACGTGTGCCAGCAGTCACACAACGTCCCAGCTCCCCCCCAGCAATTCCCAAAGGGCCAGATCCTGGCTTAGCCTGATCCGTACAGCCTCTCCTGCACCAGGAGTGCCCCTGGGGCATTTCCCAATGCCAAAGGGGAGCCACCCCTTCCTTCCTCCCATTTGCGGGGTTCATTAACTCCCTGGCATCCAGGCAGTACCTGTATCTATGCTTGGGAGTGCTATGTGCAGCATCCCAGATCTGAGAGCAAGAGATAGAGAGGCATGAGCCAGCCAGGACTGGCAGCAGCATCAGCCCCACATCTTCAACTGACCCAGGACAGGACATTCCTGTGTCCTTCATCCCCTTGCACGCCTTCCTCCTATTCCACCTTCCAGCCCCGCTGGAAAAGCAAAGAGACCCTGCTAGTCACTTTGGGGTGATCCTGCCAAGGGGCAGGTTTGCAGGACGGATGGACGGACACCTTGCTGGCCAAGGCAGTGCAGTTGGACTTTCTCTCCTTCCCCCACCCCCTTTTTTTTTTTTCTTACTTTAATTTTGTCTCAGAAGCCACGATCCTTTAAAGATGTGCACGTCTCATTAGCTCTACCTTGACAATCATTACCATTCCTGCAAAGGCAGGAGGAGAGCTCAGCCCGAGTGTGGGGGAGTCCATTACCTTGTAGTTAAAGGGACACTGACAACTCTGGGCTGGCCGTGGTCTGCCTCCCTCTTCCCAGCAGGGTCCCTCCCGCACACCGCTGTTCCCCACCCTCTGCCGAGCAATAATCCCCAACTCAAACCAGGCGAGATGCAAACCTTGCACTGGGGAGTGGTCCTGCACCCACACCAGACACTTGGTGCTCCCATGGATGAGCTGCAGGGCCAAGTCCACGCCCACAGTCCCTGGGGTGGGTGGCACTGAAGCACCCAAACTTCCCCAACATATTGGACATGGCCTTCATGCAACCACACCTCACCTCAGCAAATGCATGCTCATGGGCTGGGCCACATGGCCCAAACCTGGCCATGACAGCAAGCAGAGGGCCCAAAACATCCACAGCGCAAGCCACAGCACAGGCTGGGGTAAGGACCACCATGAAGTGCCCTAGCACAAGAGCAGAGTCCCCACACGTGAATGCCTGGTGGCATAATCAGAACCAGGGTAGTGAGCTCTGTGCTCATGAACCAGCTTCAAAGTGTCATGTACCCTACACCAAGTCTGTCTCTAGCTTTTCTGGCTCTGTAGGGTGCAACACGGACCACCAGACACCCAAGGACAGGGACGAGGAAGGGTTCAAGCGGGTGACTGTGCAGTGGCCAGGTCTCAGAAGAGGACCCTACTCGCTGAAGATGCTGGTCCAGACAGTCCCGCTTTGTCTCATGGCTGAGGGCTGTTGCTGTTGCTCTGCTCGGCTGTCCCCAGGGCCTGTTTTGTCCCCCACAAGCCTGGTAACAGGGGCCCTGATGCACGTTATGCAAGGGCAGGACCCCTCATTCGGGAGATTTCAGGGCAAACCCCCAAAACAACTGTTGATGAAATACCCTCTGCCTTCTCCCAGCCCCACGGGGCTTCGAAGCCCAGTGCAATGCTCAGGAGGCAAACGCAGCAGGGTGCAGCCCTACAGAGCTGATCCCACTTCTTTGTGCCTCACAGGACGGGAGCTCTGCTGCAGCCACGCCAACTCCTCACCGCCCTCTGCAAAGCCCCGGCAGGAGACAAGAGTGCGCGGCCGCGGCTCCGAGCCACACGCTGAGGAAGGATCCCACCTCCGCACGAGGCTGTCCAAGAACTTGTCAGGACTCTGTTTGAAAAAGATGTTGAAAGAAATGATCTCTTTAAGTGCAATGGGAGATATTTGTCTCTGATTTACCCTTGGCTTTTTGCTCTGGTTCAGGTAGGAGCGGTGTGGGATGGCTGGCAGATCTGAGAGCATGGCACGCCCCAGCGGGCAAAGCGAGCAGTGCGGAGGAAGGCGCAAGTCAGTTTGGAGTGCTCCCCATTTATCAAACTCACGCAGCCCGCCAGCAGAGCGAGTCTTTCTATCATTACAGCTCTCAAAATCCGATTCATACCACTAATCCTGCCTTCATTCTCCCAGATTAATAACATCTCTTTCAACCTTCACAGTGTGATAAATAGACAAAGAGAGAACAAAAGGAGAAACAGAAGTGAGAGAAGGAGCCAGAGCAACTCCACATAATAAAGAGAACCAAGAAAGGGGAAAGGAAAAAAAAAAGGGAAAAGAAAAGGGAAAGAAAGGAGCCAGCACACTTGACTCTGCCATTTACTTTAGCAGATTCTCCCCAAGAGCTCCCTGCGATCTTTAAAGAATGTAAAACATTGCTCAAAGGAAAGGCTCGTTAGCAACCCTGACCAGCCCAGGTTTGCTGGAAATCTTTTCACTTCCAGCCTCTGTTCAGGTCAGCGCTGAAAATGAGTTTGTTGGTTTTTCGTCCCTCTCCTCGCCAGACTCCTGCAGAGGCAAAGCCTCCATCCAGTACACACTCGCTTTCTCCTTTCCTTCCACCAGCTTCTCAGAGGAGAACTGGGGATCTCGGCCGGAGTCTGCTCCAGGGGTGCCCCAGCAGCTCAGTGAGCCAAGACATGCTGGCAGAGCAGCAGCAGGCTGGCAAAGCAAGGGCTGTGCCAGAAGCCAGGACCATGCGTGGAGCTTGGGATGGGGCTGGAGACCAAAGCAGCAGCCGAGCGGGTGTGTGGCCCCACGCCATCTCTCCGGTTGGAGGGCACCCCCAGGGCTGGAGGAAAGGGGAGGCCTGCGTGGACACAGCGGTACTGCAGCGAGGGTGTCACAAGCCCTGGCTCCCCGGGCTGCACCTCTCTGTCCCCTGCCTTGCCCCCTGGCAGGGAGCTCCCCTGTCACACAGCCCGAGTCCTGCTGGCCGTTGTGGAGGCTGATGCCCCACTGTGGTGATGCTCATGGAGCTCAGCCCTGGCTACTCCAAGCAAGAGGGGGTAGCCACAGGCACTCCCTTCCCAGAACTCCTCTGCTCTGGTTCGTTCAGAAAAAAACTGAGCGCCAGGAAAAGCCGATCTTACAGCCCAGGACCCCAGAAAGCGCCCCCCACTGAAACCAGGGCGTGTGGACAGAGACGTTCGGCCATTTCCCACCCCCAGCCTTCACCAGAGCTGAGCTATTCAGCTTTCTCACTGCCACGCTGTATTGAACACTCCGTGCAATCTCCCAGTTATTTTAATAATTAAATGTTTATTGGCACATTTTCCCCGTACTGCTCCCAGACTCGCCTGATTCGCTTTCCAGCAAGCGACTTCCCGTGGTTCAGTCCTTCCACAGGATACACACCTGAAAAACATTTCCTCTGCTCCCCCCCCACTCCGAGCACCCCCCTTGCAGCCCATCCTGTGGCCTCCTGGCAGGTGCTGTGCACACCGAGTGACACCTCGCCGAGCCCAGACGAACGGCCTCGGGCAGAGCGCGGGATGTGGGGCAGGGCCGGAGCTGTTATTGCTCTGCATCCACAGCTGCTGTGAAGGGGCTGGGCTAGCTGGGTTTTTTTCCCTCTCTTTTACACTCTTCCATATTACTCCAGCCTTTGAAGTACAGAGAAAAGCAACACTCAATGTGCCTTTTTTTTTTTTTTTTGAGATACCTTTATCATAGCAAATCTTTTCCTTCTCCGCTGTGTCGCTGGAGATAGATATCAAGCAAAAAGAAAGTCTCCTCTTCTAACAATGGATTTCCCTTCCCTTCTGAACTTCAAATAGAAAACTCTTATCTGCAGCCACAGTTGACCAGAAGAAGAAAAGAAAAGAAAACAGACACATGAACTGAACCGGGGCTCGCTTTCTATTCACTCAAAAAGGCTGAGCTGGGTTCTTCACACAGAGATGCTCTGAACATGTTTATAGCACGTATTTACTCGCTTCACTAGCTATCCCCGCACCATGGAAACCCACCTTTCCTCCAGAACAACTGTCCTCTGTTCCAGGTACCCCCTGCAATCTTTTCTTTGCTTAGCAAGCTCCAAGCACCTGGGCCATCCAGCACAACAAAGCCTACACCTAAAGCTGGGGACAGCAAGAGCTCTTCAAACTCAGCCAAGAGTAACAGCAATGATGCCCCTGGCTCACATAAAGCATCACTTTTGCATAGTCAAGTTCTTTAAATGACAGGAGGGATGACAGGATGGTCAGACCTTGCTGGCTGTACTTGCACAAGATGCCTTGCACAGCCCTGCCTGAGACCAGGCTGCTTCAGCCACCCACAACCTACCCACACACACACCCTGCACAGCCCCTGCACCCCACTGCTGGCACCATCCAGCTCCTCCCTGTGTTTTGAGATCTCCCTCTGAACCATCTTCTTCCCTTTGAGGGAGCTGCTCTGAGGAGAAATGGACAGAGCCATGAAACAACTTCTCTTCCTCACCTCAGTCCCTGGGCACAGCCCTCTCCTGCCCTGGCTTTCCCCCTGTCCAGTTGCCTGATGTCTGGAGAGGTACCACCAGGTACCAGCTGTGTTGAACAGCCACCTCCTAGGACTTGTCGAGGTCCAGCTGCTGCCAAACCACCCTCACTCCCTGCCCAGCTAACAGGAATTACAATGTCAGCACTGTGCTTAACAGGTATTGTTTCTCCCAAGGTCACAGTGCCAGGACCAACAGTCATACAGCAAGAAACCCAAGGAGGCAGCCACTGCAGCCTTCCCCACCTCCCTGCGAGTCCTGGTGGGTGACGTGGGCAACATCTTGAATGGTTCTGGCTTTCAGCCTTGACAGACACGGTCACACAAGCCTTGAGGAAACCTGGCCTTGCAATCCTGGAGCATCTCTGGCCACAGCCATGGAAGCTCCTCTTCCTCCTTACCCCCTCAAACCCACCCTGAATTCAAGCACAAACTTATTCACAGGGGGTTGCTACACAGGTGACACTGTCCTCCAGAGCACACATAACACCATGGGCTCTGCCACCAGAGATGGACACAGCTACTGCCAAGTGTTGTCCCCCAGCCTGTGAAGGGGACCCGAGTCAGGAAGACTAGATGCTGGAACTGGAGCCAGATTCCCAAATCAATCAGGGCAGAGAGGGCTGGACACTTTCTAGATCATTTTCCATTAGAAATAAGAAGTTCCTTAATCAAAAGCCAAATCTCATTCTCATTAGGAAAACTTGGAACAACTGGCCAAAGGGAGGATGATCTCCCACCTGAGACAGGGCAGTCCTCTGGGAGCAATGTGCAAGTCCAAGCTCTGCCTCATTCATACCGGAGGCTCCGCCTGGCCCCAAAGCAGCCCTCAGCCAGGAGAGCCCAGCCCGCAGCCCCAGCTGTCCAGCGGGCTCTCCTGCAGAGCCTTCCGGGCAGCAGCGTCACCTTCACGGTAAACTCCACAAAAACCCCCAGTGCTCTCCCCTCGGGGCAGTCCCGGTGCTGCAGAAGGCTCCTCCCCGCGGAGCTACAATGGGAAGATCCATCAGACAAAGCACCTTCTCTTCAAGCTGTCTGATGACAGATGTTCAGCCAACGGAGCGGTGGGATTGGCAGAGCACCGCAGAAGCGCTTTATAATTCCTGCTCCTCTCCTCCTTCCTCGGTGTCTCCCAGGAGAGATACGATGATGGACGGTGACATAACTGACTGTTCCCAATCAAGGTAATGTAAGTAATGACAGCTGACGTGGTTCCTGGAACGTGCAGGCGCTGCTGGCTCGTGTGCCTTGCCTACCGCGGGCAGCAGCCCCAGAGCTCGGGGGAGGAGAGGAGACTGGAGCATGGAGGCCTGGCTGGGAGGCAGGGGAGCAAGAGTCCCAAGAAATGGAGGCTGTCTCCAAACCAGCTGCAAATAACTCGTTACGTCAGCCTGCCAACCAAGCAGGAGCCAAGGAGAGGTGGGTCGCACCTACCTCGTGTAGCAAACTGCTCCTGGGCTGTGCACCACACCTGCTCCAGAGCCAGACACCGCTCTCTAAAGTGTCACCTGGGACTGTAGTACCCCTGGTCCCTAGGAAGTGGTTTGTAGGGGTCTTGCCTGGGCCCTCAAGGTTTGGCAAGACTTTTACTACTCTGGCCCTGCCCCTGCTCCCCCTCTACCATCAGTGCTTATCTGGAAATGGGAACGTTCAGTCAGTATCCTAAAGCTCACCTCCCCGTGCGGCTGGCATGTGGTGGCACCACGTCAGCCGAACCCAAGGCGAGGGGGTGTAGCATCCCCAGGCTGCACACATAGGTATGTGGAGACCCGTGGAGGGAGAATACTGTGCAGGCTCATAGCTGCAGTCCTCTTCCAGAGCCTCAAAATTAGTAGGCAAATTTAACATGCAGAGAAGCAACCGATTAATAACCCAGCATTGACTTAAGAAGACCTTGAATAATACATAGTGCTTGTACATGGAAGGGGAAAAAGTCAAGTCCTTCTGCTTGTCAAGTGTATCTGCCTCCCAAGCACTGGTGCTCGAGGAGAAACCTCCCTGCCAGCCAGCCACAGCTTTAAGCAGCTCTTCAGAAATGCCTTTTGCTAAGACAAATGGCAAAACTTTGCGCCAAATTAGAATGGTATTTGGACAGGTCCAAGTATGGTGTTGTTTTAAATGTAATTAGCACTGCCTGTTAATAAAATCCCTGTACACCTGCCAACCGGAAGATGACGCCGAGCATTTGGAGCCCGCAATGATGAGCCTCGCAGATGCCCTGCAGTGGCTGTGCTGATAGGTGAGAGGATCCCTTAATCTCTCCTCTGTCCTGTCTGCACTGCAACCCTCCCAGCAGCTTGGCCACGTCAAGGAAAAGCCAGATCCAAATAGCCAAAAGATTGGCAGAAGGTCAGCTGCAGGCACTGGGCTCCACCGCAGGACGATGACAGCAGGTGAAGCTGTGAACAGACTATTCCCTTCCACAGCTTGGTTTTGTCTTCTGCTCTTCAAGGCTGGTTTTGGTGTATGAAACCGAGCAGCGCTATCAGCATCCCTGGGTGCTGCTCTCTACTTTGCTAAATAATGATGGCTGGAGAAAAATTTGCTTACTTTTGGGAATATTCCAACCCAGAACTAGCAGAAAAATCGTGTTTACCTTGACAACAGCCACTGTTTTTGTATAAGGGCTATGTACACAATGGCCATTGTGAGAGGGGTGGAGTGCTGCAGAGCACCAGGGATTTGTGTAGCACCGGTGAAATACTGTGAACCTTGAATGCTTTAATTTTTGAGGTGGGGAGGAAAACTGAACGGCAACTCGGGCAGAGGCTCCTGGTCTTTCTGACTCTTGCAGCTGAGTCACCCTCCTGTGCAGCCAGCCCACGAGGATGCTGTAAGGATTTAATGCCTGCAAAACCCTTTGAAAGTGAACAGCCTCACAAACAAGCCACAGTTGTCGCTGAAAACCAGGAGCAGGAAAGAAGAGACCCAACTTCTGTTCCAATCTCTGATATGGATTCATAGGAAAGTCTTCCAACCTCCCTGTGCCTCAGTATCCCCACAGTATCTATGGAGCGTTATGAGCCTGAACTCATTCATGTCTTTAAAGAGCTTTGGCTTCTACTGCCTGACGACCAAAGGAGCATTACCACGCAAAACGTGAGCTGAGTATGACACAGGGTCAGAAGGTATTTTAAAAAGCAGCCACCCAGTGCAAAACACAAGGGAAAAAAATTGAGCAGGAAACAAGATTTGTCTTCTTCAGATGTAAATGAGTGCCTGCTAGCAGCAGAGCTCTGAAGACATACATTTCAGCACAGAAAAGCTGTTTCTACAAAGGGAACCCAGAAAAAAATGCAACAAACAGGCTCAATTCTTAAGAGTCTGATTTCCAGAGCAATAAGCTCAGAAACGGAGCCCAAAGAAAAGATCCATATTAGCAACCAAATCCAATCATTGTGATAATAACAGGGAGACATCGGGACTGGTGCAGAACTATTTCCAGAGAGAAGTTTGTCTCCCCATCCCTTTCTCACCCTGCAGTGGTTCAATAGAAGAATACTTAAGAAGTTGCAAGTTTGGTCATAATGTGTAAAAAGCCCCTGAAATGCGACATCATTTACTCTTCTGTGGTATTGCTCAGCAGAGCTAATAAATCTTGCATGAGCAGAGCTGATTCTAATTTTCTAATATGAAAAGGCATTTGGATTGAGAGAGAGGGGAAGATAAAAGTGATTGAATCTCCAATAGCCCAGCGTCAGTGACAAGAAACATCCTGCTACGACCCCAAGGAAGAATGGCTCCCCCTCCTCCCCGAACCACAGGCACACTCACCCGCTCGCACATCCAATTCTCCCTGCTTTCTGCTCACCACGTCTCAGTCTCCCCTATTGACAGGACGTGGTTTTAAACACAGTTACACAAGTTATCATTTCTGCCTTTTGATCAATCTGAATTTTCAGGACAATTACCCTCTTAATCAATGATTGCTATCAGCAGCCCCTTGGATTCTTCACCAAGGCAATCGTGCCGCCGGGGCGGACGGCGCGTGCATATGCAATGAAGCTGCGGGGAGGCACAAGTCCATCTTCCCCTGACGTAGTCGTCGGCTGAAAGGGTGGAGAGCTGTGAAGGCCACTTCAAGGAACACCTGACGTAAAAAATAAGTGGAGGGAATTAAAAGGGATGTTGCGCGAAGTATCCGCGGCACAGCTGGGCTGGGGGACCAGGGACCTGCTGGAAATATCATCGAGTTGAGAAATAAGCCAACTAAACCAACAAATGCACCAAAGCCATAGATTTAAGAGCTATCTATAGCCAGCACTACCCCTCCTAATGATGCTAATAAAAGTTCGTTTCCAATTAGAGAAACCATTAGAAGAAGGAAAGGCAGAGAGGCAGCTTTTAACAACCTCTAAAGATGCAGGTTTTGGATTGGGGTTTTCTGTGTTGCTTGGGTTGGGTTTTTTTCCCATCAGAAATTGTTTGATATTGCCAAACTGCCCCTAGCACTTAGAGACACAAAGCAAGCCTCCCGCCCCTTCCCCCTGGAAGAAGCATGTGTTTTGGTAATTGACGTTTGCGCAGAACCTCTGCTCTTGGGAGGACGTGGCTCCTCTGAGGCATCTCTTACCACCACAGAAGCAAGGCCCCAGATATTCAGATGCCACCAGAAACCCCAAAGCAGCCAAAGCCCAATTGTAGGGGCTGTGGAACGAGGTTTAGCATTGCTGCCCTTGCAGGAGCACCACCAGGCCCTCAGCTTGTGTTTCTGGCCCTCCGGCTTGGGCAGGGTGAAGGAGCACGTGGCTTCCACTTGCACCTCGCTCTGTGCTGCTCCCTCATCCACCTTACCGGCCTCCCCTGGGCGCGGGACTCCTCGACCCATCTTTCTGTCCAAAAAAAAGAGCCTGGTCAGACCCAAACACTGCTGTCTCTTTCTGACCAGCTCCTGCAGGTAGAGAGGCTGCATCTTCTCCCAGGCTTGGAAAGCACCCCACAGCCCTGGGGCGCTGCTTCAGCAGGAGGGAGATTTGGGACCCTCATGGCAGCAGCAAACGCTGCCGGGAAGCAGCCGAGCTCCAGCAGGGGAAGGGGGTGTGGTGGCAGCGCAGTGGCTTCACCATCCCGACCACCAGATCGGGCTGGCAGCAAGCAGCAGAGGCAGTGCCAGGTGAGGCTGGGGGGGCAGCTGCCTCCGCAGGCTGCTGGCTGGAGGAGCTCTCCGAAAGGCACAGTATTTCACTAGCTGTTTTACATGGAGAATTGCCGATCAAAGATATCCCCACTGTGTACTCCAGAGCAATAAAAATAAAAAAAACCCACAAGAAGAATTCTTTAGGCGGGTAATGGGCATTTTATTCCTTTTTATGACACTAAACATAGGCAGCTGGCATAATTACACCACAATAAAGGCATAATGTGCACCTAGCAGAACAAACTCATACTTTTGATAATTAGGCAGAGCAAACACAGTCTGGGATTCAGCCACACGGCTCCACTGTCTCCTGGATCTGCTGGAGCCCCCTTTCCTGCAGCATGCCGGCCACATTTCCAGAGCTGGATTTAGTGGGGCCCCATGGGAAGGCTGAGCAAGCGGAGCATCACCAGAGCTCTCCTGCTCTGAGAGGAATGGCCACGCAGCTCCCTGCTTAGAGGAGACCAAGGGTGGAGTGAAAGACAGGAGGTGCAGGATGGGACCATGCGCAGCTCCTCAGAGGCAGCTGGGGAAGGTGCACTGCAGAGTGCTGACGAAGGACGTCAGTCACCTCCCCATCGGCACCGGGGGCGGATCTGGGAGCTGCGAGGGCCATGTGTGAACTCTGCACCTTGAGGTTAAAGACTGGTCCCACAGACAAGGCTGCAGCAGAACCAACCCTGTGTCATCAAATCATACACAGCCCAGGGGCCGCGGGACACCCAAAACACAGGAGGGGTGCAGAGCTCTTGGGGGTTTGGCAGCTCTGCTGCGGCCAGCCCCAGGAACGGGAAGGGCTGAGCCTGTAAGGGGTCCTTCTTCACAGATAGGACCCTGGCCAAATTCAGTTGGTGGGACAATGTCCAGAAGGAAATTGGCTCCTTTGCCAAAAGGCAAGGACAGAAGGAAACGTCCCAGGGAGGGTGAAAGAGCCTCACCTACAGCAAATGACCATCCTGGAGCTGCTAGAGGCTAGCAATTAGCTCTTTGAAGGCTTTGTGCTCCCATTAATCGCGGTGGCCTTGGTAACCTGCAGACCTGCCTCCTCCAAAACACACCGTCAGGCAGGAGCATGCTCCTCTGGCAGCTGCAGACACCCACGCAGGACAGCTCCTCCCCGAGCCAGGAGCGTGGCCACGGCAGAGATCCTAAATGATCTCTAAAATATTAATAGCTTCAATCAGAGCCAGGCTGACAGAGGTTACAACACGGAGAGCAAGCTTTCCTGAAGCTGGCACGAGATCATACACTAAATATCCCACGTTTGTTTAAAAATGCATCCGCAGGATGCCTGCGGGAGCAGCACTGGCAGAACGGGGTGCTGAGGTTTCATCTCCACGCCACTGAAACCGGATTGAGGATGCCAACCACTGCACGAGGGAGAGAGAGCAGATCAGCTACACTCCTTCCTACATGTCTTGATGGAAGTTGGTGCAGAAATGCTGGAGTATCTTGGCTCAAAGCTAGGTGAGGGAGGCAGAGGTGAGCTGTCAGCCATGTGAGTCCTCTGCATATTCATCTGTGCACAGGATGCCCAAGAAAACATCAAACACCATTATGAGCTTTTTCAACAGGAGGCAGATGCACATGGTCAGCAAACACAAGCATCTTGTCTCCACACCTACTGCTGTCCAGAAGGGCTCTGCCAAGAACTGGACGGGTACTGAGCAAGCTTGGCAAGGCTGTAGTGCAGCAATCCAGACCATTGACTTCAGGAGGGCCCTTTGCTCAGGAGCTTCTGTGCCCCAAAGAGCTGGCAGCAATGTTCATGTCAGAGCACCCAAAAAGAAGATGGTCCTGGTCTGCAGGAGACAGTACTCAGGCAACTGGGAAAACCAGTCACCGAGAGATAGCCCCTGTCTGGGCTCATGCTTTGGAGCAATCAGAGCTGCCCCCCCAGCCGACACAAAATACAAGGAGAAGTTTACACCTAGACAAGGGCAAAAGAGGGGCTGTTTCCTAAACAAAAGCAGACCATGCCTCCAGGCTCTCCAGCCAGTTCCTAGCAAGCCACTGTGACAGATCCGCTCCACGGGCTGCAGGCAAAGAGCTCAAGCAAGGAAACCTGCAAGTGCAAAGAGGAAAAGCTGGGCTGGAGCCAGAAGTGCTGTACCAGCATGGGGGAAGGGTGGCAGGACACTTAAACCCAACTCTGAAGTCAACTTGCTTAGTAGCCTTGGTGTTCTGAGAGATTAAATTAATTTAATGAGTGTGAAGCACCGTAGATTATTAATATATACATTCCACTACCATATCTCCCATCTCCCAGTTCAGCATCTCTTGACACTTTACATCGAACCCCGGGGAAGCAAAAGGCAGGCACAGCAGCCCTCGGGGCAGCGGCTGCACGCCCATGCTTTCCCAGCCAAGACAGCAGCAGCAAAGTCCCACCACTTTCAGCAGGATGGGGCATCACACTCAGCACAGGGCACCAGGAACACTTCATACAGGACAAAAAAACAAAACAAAAAACCCAGCAAAACAACTCTTCCCACTTACTGCCAAGTTTATTGCTATTGTAAACCAGCCTGCTGCTGCTGGTAGAGGTGGCAGGCAGTCACCCTTCCTCCTGTAGCCACGCTGGCTTGGTAGGACAATGACTAAACCAGTTAACGTTTTAATCCCCAAGGCTGGCAAACCTGATAAACCTCTCCCCAGAGAACTACAGAGGTCCATTTACATGCTCCTATGTGGAGCTCCCACCTTTGAAATGCAGAGAAAAGAGGACACAACTCCTCTCGCAGGCAGCAGGCAGCTGTGCTGGCACCCACGTACACCCCAGCTGAAGGGCTGGGATGCAGGGATGCTCTACCCCTTGCCTGACCCAGGGGACTCTGGGAAAGGCCATCTTTCAGGCATTGTGCCTTTGCCTCCCAGCTCCTCCTGGCCTGGAATGCAGCACACGTTGCAGGATTATTGTAAAACATGCCCTGCCTGTAATCCCCTCCCTTCCCTTGCTCTGGTATTGACTGCAGGGAGCTGTGTCAGACCTGGGGCCAGGCTTGCCCCTCTCAATACCAGGGCACACAGAAGGCTCCAGCCTCTCCATCTGACTGCAGTACACAAGAGAGGTGGGAAAACACAGGCTGCCTCACACCTTCACACACGCAGATACGTGAAACTGGAGGGCCCCAGCTCTGGCCAGCAGCACCAGTGCCCCGCAGGCATGGCCACGGTCCTGGGTGCAGGGGGAACGCCAGACCCGTGCCAGGCAGACACCTGCTCGCTCGGAGATCAAGGGCCTAATTCTGGCTGCCCTAATGGCTTCCCTGGTTCGCTGCTGGCTGCCGTGCCAAGAGCCTGTCACAGGGCAAGTGTGGATGCAAGGGCCCAGCCCATCAGCCGTGCTGCAGTCACACTGTACACACTGTTACCCAGCTACAGCAAGCACCCAGTTGACAGGTCCCAGTCATGCCATGACCAGCCCCAAAGCAGCTCCCTGCCTGCCTGGACCCCACCAGGGGACCACCAGGCCCACTTCACCCTGCATAACCTTGACACTGCAGAAAGTTTTCCTCATCAAAAGCACAAATTGCTTAGTTTTCATAGTGAGTTATTCTGCTTGCTCTTGAATGCTCCTTCTAAAGCTTTGTCTTTGGCCCTGTGCGCACACTGCCCCATGAACAGGCAGGACCGGGAGAGCCAGCACAGCTCCCTCCTCAACCTGCGAGCAGCAACTAGACTCACAGTGTAAAGGTCTGAGCAGTACGTTTGACCCCAGCAGCAGCACACAGACGGCCAGATGGGGACCAGGAGGTGCAGGGACAGATGTTCAAATCCCCCAGCAAGAGGAGCACAGGCACAGCGAAGCACAGCCGAGCAATACGGCACTCAGCAGGAAGAGCAGCACGCAAGGGCTGAGCAGCTGCCTCTCCACCCTTCGCCTGCAGCCCACGGTGATGCACACGTAGAACCACAACAAACGTCACCCTGCCTCCAACCGCTTGCGTAGACAAGGATGCCTTCAGTGAAGCGACCATTGCAGGGCACTCAGCAAACCCATGATTAAGATTTCATCTAGAAGGCAAAGCTTTTGCACTGGTTAGGAAAAAAAAAAAACAACAAAAAAGGAAAAGTACAAAAGCAACAAATTCTGCTCTCTGCTTTGGCCAGTCCCTGCAGGCTGCATGGGGCCAAGCAAGATAATCGTGTTCCTCAGTTCCTCTTGAACCTCCACCTTCTTGAGCCCTCTGTAAGATGCGTGGCACCAGGAAGCCCTAGTCCTTGGTGGAGCTTGAAAGCATTGCCAAATAACAAAGGCTGCCTTGGGATTTTCCCCAGTATAAACATCCTGATCAGGGCACATGGCATCAGGAGAGGAGTGGAGACAATATGCAGCACTCAAGGCAATCACTCCTCCTTTCCTGCTCAAGTTCTCTGCGTTTCAGTGACACGTCCCAGGGAAAGCAGGCAGCCTGTACCCAAGTGCAAGGGTGCAGAAGTGTCACAGCAAATGGGGTAGGAAGGATGAAGTGATGACCCACATTGTCTGCTTCAAGCCAGGCCCATCTCCACCCAACCATCCCCACCATATACTTCTAAACTCTGAAAATCTCAAGAGCATCTTTCACCCCTCCTGTCACCCTCAGAGTCTGTTTGCTGATCTCCCCACAGCGGGTAAGGACATGACCAAGAGCTGTCCACCACAGCCACCCAGAATAAACTCTTCCCTTTCTCTGAGCACTTTCACCCCTACAAAAACGATTTCTGCTTAGTCTTCGCTAGGCTGCACATCCCAGATCCTTCAATCTTCCCCTGGAGGTCACATCTTCCAGCTCTCTGATCCTTCTTCTGTTCTCTTCTGGGCTTTCTCCACCCGTGCCAGGTCCTCGCTGAGCGCAGCATGCAAAACTGGATTGCCCCAAAGGCTAAAACTAGGCTCCAAAACACCTTGCCTAGGAAAAGAGGTGAGATTTTAACACGTGTCTAGTGCAGTTTAATATGGATTAGTAAGAGAGCGTGCAGGACAAGCCCTGATGGTAAAGTAGTTAACTGGTGTGTGAGATGCCACGAGATGACCAGATGCTAAAGCACAGACAGGATAGCTGGAGGAAGGAAGAAAAACCTTCCCGTTAATAGGACTGACAGACTGACACTCCCCCTTTGCACTGGAGTATCTCAAAATGCCTTCCCCTAACAGGACCTTGGCAGAGGTTGGCTTTACCTACCCAAAAAAGTCTAAACTTGTAGCAAGAGAGGAACTAGCTGCCTGTGCACAGCGCCCACCACTCTGCTTGGCATGAGTCTGGCAGCAAGAAGGGTGCTCTTTCACACAGCTGTGGATTCTACAGCCAGAAGGAATTATTAAACTAATCTGCTATTTTGCAAGCCAGGAAACTTAGCTACCTTGTGGTGAACCAAGACTAAGAGCTCACATTAACCCTCCGAGAGACCACATCTTTCATGTCTGCTCCCAGAACAGTTTGTACAGACACGTGCTCCATAGAAAATTGCTCTTGTGCTTTTAGGACGCAATGAAAAAAAGGCACCAACAAAAGGCAATGGAGAGGGAGAGACACAACACTGTCTGATTTAGTCGAAGATGGACACTGCTTTTGTCTGCCCTCCTGGGATGGGCACGTATGTTACCGCTCAAGTCATCCAAAACCAGTGAAGCCTCCAGACTGCATCTAGAGCCCCTCTCAGCTGTAGCAAGACCAGCTCCTGAGACTGCAAGAAAAGGAAATGACATGCGAGGCTGGGATCATTACTTTGAAACTATAAGCTCGTGCCACTGAGCCAAAACCTGTTATATCGACATGGGTTTGTGTCACCCCAGCAGCAGAGATCATTCTCCATCTCCGCTTGCTCAGCTCCCCTCCTCCCGGGGCAGCTCCCTGCATGCTATTTCGCAATGCTCTGCGAAGTCTAGCTACAGAAAAACACCCAATCTCTTGCCCAGAAGGTCAAAGTTATAGAGCTGAGTTACTGCAGAGTGAAAAGTACCCTGCTGACTGCTCCACCATGCTTGGAAGCTGCTGGCAAAGCACAAAGTGCCACTTACAGAGAAGCAAAGAACAAAAACCCCCAAGTTTCCTTCCCTGATACAGACAGCCCAAAGAGGGGGTAAGGGGGTGGTGTTGCTTTGTAATGTCTCTAGTATCTAAAAGGCACTGCATTTGCACCTAGCTGCCACAGAAGATGCTCCCACTCCCCATCTCCAGGCCCAAGCCTGGGCAGAAGCTCTGAGGGAGGGCAAGAACCCTGCCTGCCAGAGACTCCTGGGCTGAGAAGGTGGAGGGCAGAGCCCTGAACAGCTACAGGCCACGCAGACCACATTCCACACCTCTGCTTCCTTTCTTTCAAGGGAAAGTGGATACAAAACCCATCCCTGATAGTTACTCTGTGTCAGGTGAGCACCCTGCCCACCTTATCAGCAGCCCCTTGGTCCATCTGGTTATAGCTTCTAGGGAAAAGGAGGCAAAGAAATCTGATGCATCCACCCATCAATGAGTCCCTGTCAATGAGTCCAGGAGGAGAAGGAAAAGACTGCCAAGAACTCGCAGACTCTCACCTTCTCTTCCCTGCTTGTTGGTTTCCCTTGCAAATGTGGGTTTTTTTAACTCAGCACTCCTTGTTACATAAGAAAGGGAGGACAGGTTCCTCTGCAGCGGGACAGAGGAGGCTGCTCCTTTAAGGCCTCTCCTGGATGCCCTTTCCCTTCGAGATGACTATCCCGACTCCCTCCTCATCTCCCTCCCTTTGATTTAAGAGTTCCTCTCCTGGCCCTGACAGTAAGGTATTTCTGTCCCACAGATTATAACTCACTCTGGGCTATTATTCAACTCCCAAGCCCTGGCCCTGCTGCATTTAGTCCAAACATAATATCCTTCATGCATATATTATCTGTCTCCCTATTATCTGGAATCATTTCGGAATTAAATTTCAGTCCTGCAATATTGGCTTGAAGAGCGGCTCGCTTTATGGGCTAGTCAAAGGTTAGAATACCAATCAAAATAACACTGCCGATGCAGAGAGACATTTTAATATTCCAAAACCCGGTAATTGTAAAAGGACATAATATTTTTTCCCTGATTACCCCAAAGGCAACACATGTTAACAAGGCGAGGGAGAGAGTGAAGGAAATTTCCGACTTCAGACAGCTGCACGACAGATTTAAAGGCGAAGCGGCGGGCGGCTGCCGCGCTCCAGCCCTCGGAGCAGGAGGCAGGAGGGCTGCCCTGCCCGCCCTGGCAGCACCGCGCTCTCCGGGACACCGTCCCCTCCGTCCCCAGCCTCCTGGCACCCATGCCGCCCACGCTGCTCCCAGTCAGGAGCCTTCGAGGGTGCTCTCACCAGGAGGAGACAGAGCCGCCGGCGCTGCGCGGGGATGGACGGCTGAAGATGAGCACGGCAGAAGAACTCGCTGCAATCGGCAGGTCTGACCCGTGCGGGCCAGGAGGCTGCCCCAAATTAATTCCTGTTTGAACCAGAGATGATCTTTCTAGGAAAATAACCTTCCCTCCCAAGCTGGAGAATCCACCACAGCCCTCGGTAAGTTGTTCCAATGGTTAATTACCCTCTGTAGGAATCTGCACCTGAATGACCTCGCTTTGGCTTCCAGCTGCTGGAATGGCTTCTGGATCGGTCTGCTAGACCGGGGGAGCCTCACCACATTTCTCCCCTTAGTCCCTTCAGGACTCCTTCCAAGTCTCCCTTACCCTTCTTCTCCAGTACCCTAAGTGGCTCCCAGAGTCTCTATGGCAATCGTTTCCGTGGGTCTTGCAGTTCTTAATCCAGTCTTCAAGCTTCCAGAATCCTTTCCAATGCAGAGGTGGGACCCAGCATCCCATACCAGTCAAACCAGTCCCAAAGAAAGAAATGATCCAACTCCTCTGCTCCTACTCACCATTGCCTGTTTCTAAATCCAACAGCAGCCGCCTCCTGGACGCAGTATCTGCACACTTGATCAACAATGGTTTTTATGTTTTCTTTCAAGGCACTGATAAAAGCGCTAAATACAAGAGGTCTGAGAAACAGATCCCCGTGGGACCCCACTAGGAAGACACGTGCTCCATGATTATCCCCCATTTACAATTAAATGCTAGGAGCTGTCAGTTTGCTCGTTCTTAATCAATGTAACGTATGCCATGTTGATTTTGTATCACTCTTGTTTCTTAATCAAAATGTCATAAGGTACCAAGTCAAATGCCTTCAGAAGTATATTACATTGACGTGGTTACCTTTATCAACCAAACATGTAGTCTTATAAAAAAAATATCAAGTTAGTTTGAAAAAGATCTAGTTTCCATAAATCCACATTGATTGGCGTTATATTACCCTCTTTTCATTCTTTATTAATCAACTATGATATCTGGCTTTTCATTACTTTGCCCAGAATTAATGTCAAGCTGATAGGGCTATAATTACTTCATCGGTCATCCCATTTGCCCTTCTAAATTACTGGTACAACATTAGCTTTCTTCCAGTCCTCTAGAACTTCCCTCATGTTCAAAGACTTATTAACAGTGCAGGGCTTTTCAGCTAGCTCTTTAAAACTCCCGTAAACCAGCTATGCAAAATGCCAACTGAAAGCTACCACTTAACTTTATCAGAAAATTGTGTTGTAACAGCAAACCTCTTGCTCAGCGATATGGCACCCGCCGCCTTTCTGTAAATACAGAGCAGAGTATTTATTAAACACAGTCATTTTGCTGTTATAAGCAATTCTTCCATTTCCTTCCAACTATGAACTAAGCACGGGCACTTTTCTTTCCTGAGCTCCACGGAAAAGCCACTGGTAGTCACTCCCCTTAACCCTGGAGTCGCACCTTTCTGTTCCCTTTCCCAACCTCTCCCATCCCTCCCTTCTGAGGGAGACCTTCCGAAGCCAAGAGCTCTCAGCCAGGGATGAGGAGCCCGCGAAAGCAGAGCTCTCACTGAAGGAAGGTGTGCCAGGGTCTCAGAGCGCTCACCATGCTGCAAACCTACAAAGCACAGAGCATTGTGGTGGTAGGAGCAGCTCTTGGCAGTTAAGTGGCAACATCTACTCACGTGCTTGATGCTGTGGCTGCGAAGCCCTGTCTGAGGAGTCCTCCTCCACCCTTTATAACCCTGCTAAGCATTCTGTATTCCTGTAGGCACTACGCCCACAAACAGGCATTTGATAACAATCACAGTAAATCCTCAAGAGCTTAAAACTTCACAAAAGCAACCTCCAGGCATATGGGCCAAAACCCAAACTCTCAGCTGCATCCCTTTCAATGTTCCTTGTCCAGAGCACTCAAGACACTTCAGTACCAAGTGCCTGAGAAGCACTGGGAGCTCCTCCTCCTGCTCTGAGGGCAGAAGGAATTGTTAATTCAGAGGAGAGACAAAAAGCTGTTAGCAAATCTTTGTTTGTTTAGGATGTGTTTATTTCTAGTTGCCAAATATTAACAAAAACTTCCTATTACATGCTTCCTCTGTCAGATTTCACACTGTGAGTAGGTGACCTTAAAACATTTGTGCATCTGCATTAACAGTTTGCTTTCGACTGTGAGTGTCCCCGGATCAATAAAGGCTGGGCCTGGAAAAGGCCAGCTCTGCACAGAGCCATGGCACCCCCAACTGGGCTCTCCAAAGGCACCCTCTATTCCAGCTTGTGATGCCGAGCAAAGGAAAGTTGGGTCCCCCCCCATCATTTGACACTTGCCTTTCACAAAAAACTCTCCTGAAATTCTGGAGGATGTCAAACTGGGACCAGTTTCTGTCACTTCTAAAGCAACCGCTATTATGGTACCTCAAGACACGCTGCGCTCTGTGAGCAGAATCAGCGGTGGTCAGACATGCCAGGACAGCTGTCCTGACCAAGGGGCAGCTCTCTGATGGGCATGAAGATGTGAAAAAAAAGCAAACCAAACCAAAAACCCAACCAAATTTGAAAAACAAGCAATAAAACAAACCCTTGGTGGTTGCCTATAAAACCTTCCTGGTTATCTTTTAACTGTGTAATATCCAGAGAAGAAACAGCAGATCCAGAGAGAGTTAAAAATAGCTTCCACAACCCAGTTCTGGAGTCACAGAGCCTGCAAGTGCTTTGTGCCAGCCAAGAAGTTATGCTGTGCTGGAAGAGAGACAACTAAGAGATTATGGCAGAGGTCTCAACTCAAGAATAACACAAGGGAGAAGAGCTGGAAACACTTATTTGCTCTTTCACACAATGCAAGTCATGGTCTGACGGTAGGTTGAAAAGCAGCAAAAGGACCTGCACCTTCACACAGCACATGAATAAACAGAGGATAATTAATGCATAATTAAATAGCAAAACTCATTGCTGCAGGACGCCGTAGAAACTCAGGGCGTACTCTGAAAGGGCGCACGCGTTCCCGGTAGACAGGTGGGGTAGGCAGTGGGTGCTAGACACAGCAGTCCAGGGGCAGCTGCCAGCTCACAGGCCTTGAAGGGACAACTGATGGTGACTCTTCAACTCTGTCAAGTCAGAGGAAACTGACTTGAACCCTGCTCTCCTTGTTACACCTACAAGCATCAGCTACTGGTGTCTGGGATGGAAAGGAGCTGGGTTAGACCTTTGGTCTGGTCACTTTGCCACCTTCGTCATGCTTCCGATGCTTTTTTTGCACGACCTAGTTGTAAGAAAATCGAGCTTTACCACGCGCCTTCCATCACCTCCCACTATCAAACCACTTCCCTCTGTGACACGCTCCCAAAGCTGGCAGTGCTGAACAGCCCCTCCTCCTGGATTTCCCGTTTGCAGGCTCCCGGCCACACTGCAGTCACAGGCACCACGTCCTCAGCCCAACACACGTCGCCAGCTCAAGCGGGACCTGGGACGATAAACCACAGAGGCTCCCGAAAGAGCAAGGGGAGCACGAATGAGAGCCTTGTGTTAGGGTAAGCACCAACTGATTTATCCAGGCTACCCGAGGACACTCTTGGGGCAGCAGCTTGGCCATAGCCTGTTTGGTACAGCAGCTTCCCTTTTCACATAAATCTTGACCCACAGCCTCTGCTTTCTGCACATATTTCTCCACTGGAGCCCCTCGCTCCTGACATGAAGCACTCTCTGCTATTCACGTCCTGAGCATCCAGCTCCAACGAGGCAGCTCAGGTTCTGCACCTCAGTCCTAACCCACGGGGCCTCTGTGGCTCGACATGACAGGTATGTAAGAAGAACTGGCAGACGGGGTGGTGGCTCTCTATCGAGATGGTTTAGGGGGATATCTGAAATGTTGCAACATTCAAAGAAAGCCTCCTCTGCTTTCTGCTGCCCTCCCACAAGGCTGAGCTAATCAAAGTGAAGAACATGATAAACTCTCTGCCCCGAGTCAGCTCTACACTGACAGTTCACCAGAGATACAAGATCGCTCAGTGACATTAAAAATGTCAGCAAGCACCGATCAGGCTTGACAGAAGGGATGCATTAGCAGGCTGGGGGGGGCATAGGGCAAGGTAAAACTTCAGCAAGTGCAGTCAAGTGCACAGGCAGCTTTTCTCCTTTTGTCCTCCACAGAAGGCTTTTTCACAGATGCCAAGACACTGTGGCCACCATCGCAGCAGTCCGGTGTGGAGCTCACCACTGCCTGCAAGGCCAGATCAATCCAAAAAGGTTTCCTGGGGCAACACATGCATGGCAACCAGCAGGGGCTGATTCCCATCTTGCCTGAGAGGCACATCTTGAGTACCCTGGAGGCACAGAGTGCTCACTTCAACTGCTCCTGCAGCAGAGAAGTGACAAGGGAAGGGGTTTACTGGAGGATGAACTGTCTCATCACCTCGGGAAGAGGATGCTGTGCTCTGGAGCACCCCGTGTTTTGGGAGAGGTAGCACAGGCAAGGACTCTTTCTTCAGATGACAGTAGAACACGGACACAAAGAGGAGCTGAAGCCGTGCGTGCATCGTCAGAGTGAATCTGGAACGTATTTTCTTGCTACCACACCGCACACAGGTACTCAAACACATCTGCCCCGTGCACACGCCCTTCCGTAAGTACTCCCACTCTTTTGCATCACCTTGCATTTGCAGCAGCAGTTCTGTAACCCAGGAAGGTCCTCTCGGTATCACCGCTCATAAGCGGAGACCCAAAGGACGGACAGACGGACAGCAGGTGCAAGTGGGGCCATCCTGCAGGATCTGCTCTCAGTCACACCTGCCATTCACACTCCCATGAACTGCTTTCTCAACATCCGAAGCAGCCAAGTCTCTCCATTACCCATGACCCAGAAATTAGCAGTTTCCCCACACACCCCTCCCCAGCACCTTCACTTCATGGATCAGGTCAGAGGCAGATTCAGCCTGGGAGGTATTTCTAAGCCAGGAATGAGCCAGAGGGAGGAGAAAAGGGGCCACCTGAGCTATGCAGGGAAGAGAGTGGGGGGGCTATATAACTGTCCAACCTTATTTGTTTCACACTGGGAGCTCACTCAAGAGAGACTGAGGTCCCATCGGGTCCTGCTGCTTGTCCAGAATTATTTATCTAGGTTGGAAATACTCTCATGAAAACACACAGAGAGCTCACGTTCACAAGCACCCTCAGAGAGCAGGGCAGTGAGTGGCAGGGAAAGATCCCCACCCAGAGATAAAAGGAAGCCCCAGGGGAGGCAGCTCTTTAGGCACAGAACTGGAGAGGTCCCTCCTCTCCTCTTCAACTTGGGTCACGTTCCAGAGGGGCACAGGGACCCCGGAACCACCCTGTGTCACAGGCCATCAGATACTGAAGGGTCAGAAAAACTTCAGATTCTGAAGGCATGAGAGGGGTTGAAGGAAGATGAACATTTCTCACACACTTCCCCTCCCCGCGTGATCTGAAGGAGATCGGAGCCGTACCTTCCCACTAACACATCTGCAGAGGGGGACAAGATGAGATCGGCTCCAGCCCACACGCCTCCATCCTAAGCACTCAGCCTGTGGCCCTCCAGAGAGCTGCCCGGGGAGCGCTTTCCTCCTCCTGCCTTCAGCCCCGCGCTTGGTACTCCAGGGACACTCACCACCCCCGGCTTAGCACCGCGGTATTTGCTGAAGCCCAGCACACCAGCGCCTGTCTCGAAGAACAGCCACTCACCTGGACATCCAGGTTACAGTGGATCCCATCTCCTAACGCGCCAAAGCCAAGAGCCTCAAACTAGAGGAAGGAGCCATTAGTCATTCATCCCGAGGCCCAGAGGAGGAGCACGGCTGGACCAACCTACTGCTTCACGAGCGCCAGAGAACACAGGGATTTTTCATTTGTTTTTAAATATTATTATTCCGCAGCCATCAACCTGCTGGTTATGTAGCTGCTATCCATTCACCGGAAGTTTAGTGAACTTCAAATGGCGATCATTAATGGTCACTGAACTGCAGAATGCCCCAATGTGCTTTCAGATTTCATTTACCAAGGACCAGCAATCAGCCAAAAGATTTGCTCTGACAGCAGGGAAATACAAGACCCTTTGACAAGTTCAGCTGGGAATGTGCTGCCAGCATCCCTTGTTAAGTTCATGTTCTACCCTATTTGACGGAACAGATCATGCAAATTGTCCTTCTGAGGCTACTCAGCCTGTCACTCATGCTTCCATTTAAAACAATAAATAAATAAAAGAACAAAAGAAAAGCCCACAAGTACAACGAGCTGTTTACAAGCAAATTCCACTTACAGAGACCCCTCATTACCAGGAAAAGGCACAGAAACCCAGATAAAGCATGAAATTGGACAGGGGAAGGGAATCTTACTCATCCAGAGGTTTAAGCAGGAGGGCCACCCCAGTTTTCTCTTGGGCACGGACCCCACCTTCCCCCTCCTCCTGCTACTGCTTGCAATCACACTTGCTATTTAATTCCCACTTGAATTTGTGGTTTACGGCATCACCACGTTTTTCTGTGCAGATGAAGCAGCTGTGCCAGGAGATCCTATGGCTGCTGCTGTTTAACCACCCAGAGAGGGTGTGGAGCAACACAAGGCACTGGAATTCAAAGCAGTTTGCTTTGCAAAGTGCTTTCTTAGGTGGACATGCTGCTGAGACGTCTCCCCCTCCACGCAGAACAAAGGGAAATACTGATTTTTATTTGGGATTATTTCCAAATGTTTATCATCCAGAAATTGATCTGAAGGGAACCGAGCTCCTAGGAGCCTTGCATGGCTGCAAAACAAAACAGACCTAGCACTGGGGCCGAGGCAACCCTTGCTGAAGAGGGGCCTCACGGTGTCCCGCTATTATGCGGAGGAGACACTGCACGTGCCAGCCACAATGGGAGTCTCCCAGCTGCAGAGCACATCCCATCAGGTACAGGAAGACTCTATTAGAGGAGATACAATAGGGAGCTGCAGGACTCGCCTAGCCCGGCTTCTGAGAAAATAACTCATTTCAATGCAAAACAGCAGTAGTTATTAGACATTTCCTTAAAGAGGAGAGGAGAAGGGCAAGGGGAGGGGGAGAGAGGGAGACGGGGACCATGGCAGTTTGCACAAAAGTACCTTTTTCAGATTAATCCACTGTTTGAAGTAATCAGCAACCGGCAGCCCTAAGTACTGGCATTGTCCTGGTAACCTGGAAGAGAGAAGAGAGAGCAGGTTTGATTCAATCAGCGTCCTGACAACACAAATTCTGTTTTCTTAAGTGCATTTCCTTCCGAGATGGAAGAGACCCTCAAGTCTGCTGCAACATCAGGATCGTAGCGCTCGGAAAAAATAAAACCAAACCAAAACCAGCCACAAAAACATCTCACGAGAGCACAGCTTAGCTGAAGACTTGCACACATCCAGGCTGCTGACACCTTTCAGACCAAACATTTTGAAGAGGAGCTGTGCGAGTGCCGCACGCTGCTCTTCTCCGCGGTAGCGAACGCGCAGCCGGGTCCAAGGCAGCCGGGCCTACCTAAGCCTTAGCTAAGCGACCTCGTCACAAACCCCTGCAAAACCACCCTGCTCAGCCATCAGCTTGCAGGGCAGACAGAAGGACTGACAGTGCCTTTTGGCCTTTATGGTTAAAACACCATGGGAGACATGAGGGAGGGAAGGAGAGACCAAAGCATTCCAATTTTTGGGTAGTAACACTGCAGGACCAACATTTTAGGGCTAGGAAAGCAGAGGCTGTTCTCCAAGCAGGTGCCTGGAAGAAGAGTGCAGGCGTGCAGCACCGTGCATCTTCAACTCTCAAGATGCAACTTCAACTGTTTGGGCTCACCAAACAAAACGGCACCGGCAAGGGAGGGCATGGCCTGGAGGGATGGCAGCACCCCAGGATTGGGGAAGCAATCCCCCCAGACTGTGCTGACCCCTGTGTGTCTGCAGGGGAGCCACGAGGTGCCCCTCAGATGGGGAAAGCTGTCGCAAAGCCAGGCGGCTCCAGCCCAGCCTGAGCAGGGAGATGAGTTATGCGAGTCTTCCCCGGCCAGTTTGATCTGATCAAGAGTAATTGATGGATCTTGTTCATTCACGTACTGCTGAGCACGCCTGGGGCACTGGTCGCAGGATCTTTAACTGAAGCAAAGGAACATCCCAAATAAATATGTCAACTAAATAAATGACTAAATTAGAGCTGTTTGTGCATGTTAAAAGCCACAACCCCAGAAATCAGCTTTTGCAAACAGAGGGGGGTGGGGAAGCTCACAACTTCCCCAGGCACTTGGGGGCTGTCAGGGGAGGTTGTAGCGGAGGAAGGATGAGCTGCCAGTGCCAGCATCAGCTGCTCTAACATCCCAGCACAGGCTATGTCCAAGACAAAGTCTTCTCCCAGTGTCCATAGAGGAAAGACTGAAGAATCCAGACTAGACTTCAGACTCAAGGTTGCAGTTCAGGAACAAGCTCTGGCCAGATGTGGCTACAAGTCAGATACACCACCTTGCCCCATCGGCACCCGCGTGCTCAGCCCAAAGCCCGGGGGTGAACAGGACAGCATCTCTTCAGACCTACAAGCAGTTTTCCAAGTAAGGAGGTGAAGGAGGGACACCTGCAGAAAAAGTGAGGATCTGGGCAGTGCAGTACCAGCAGGGTTTGGTCTTGGTGCTGCCTCCATTTCGATGGGTAGAGAAGGATGGAAGCTGGCAAACATATCCAGGGGAACCTCTCGGGGACTGCGACCAATGGAACCAGCACACACCGGGCTCCACCAGCATACTGGCTTTGTGAGCCCTGCTTAGGCTAAGAAAGGAACAGACTCCCTGTGCCAAAACCAAATGCCTGGTCCTGAAAAGATGCACATGCCACCATCTAGGAGTAATAATTTAAGTCATACAAACATATTTGAACAGGGGGGTCCAACGGAATCTCTTTGAAAGCAGGAAGCCCATCGAAAGCACAGGCTTGCAAGCAGCAGGACTATGGTGATTTGCAGGGTAAGCAACGTGACTTGACAGCACGGCCTCATCTCTGGGAATGGCCCATCTGATGCCAGCACTGCCACGCAATAAACACTCCCTGCACTGCACAGCGCTCACGGAAACAGCCCTGGTCCGGGCATTTTACAGCCATTGCACATATGTCCACGGCATCCCATGGTTGAACAGACCCCACTAGCCCCAGCCCACGCGCTAAGAAAGCTTTTTCTGGGAAAGCTGCTTTCAACGGGTGCCCAAATCAAAGGAAGATCACAAGAAAAGGAATGACCCAAAACAAATAACTGCTCTGAACGCAGACCTGGCATCCTCTCAGACTGCTCACATTTAGCTAGAGAGGATGATGACAGCAGCTAGCAAAAGGTGTGTTACTAAAAGCTGACTTTCTCCTCTCAGCCCAAGAGGTTTTCATTAATACAGGTCTCAGTCTAGTTCCAGTTAAGAGGAATAATTAACAATCCACCTAACATTTGAAGAGGGCCCAGGAGAAGCAAGTGCAGCATTGTTCTTGCTCGCCTCAGGAACTGACAGCCAACCACGCAGCGCAATGAATGACATCTAACGCATTTCCATCCCTGTGGGACCAGAAGGCCCAGCAAACCGGACAGTCTGGTTCAACTTTCACCCTGAGACTGATGGCAGTACGCCCTGGGCGCTGGACAGTGGGTCTTTAATTGGAGAAAATAAATGCTCCAAATAAATATGTCAACTAAATAAATGACGCATTTTTGCAAACAAGTAACAACCCCAGAAACTGCCTGTGATGCCGCGTGACCTAAGGACATTCCCCCTCCCCCTCTGTGCTTGTGCCCCCCTCATTTCACATCAGCACCACAGACACTTCACCAAGTTTTCCAAGCACTAGAAGTCCTACGCTCATGCTACAACCCAGGCTGGCTGGCAGCAGCCTGGTCCAAAGCATCAGCCTCCTGCTCAGGCTGGAAGATGCAGACCCAGTGGCTCCAGGCCAGCGGGGATCCAGCCACCCATGGTGCTTGCCTTGAGCAAAGGATTGCGCCATGGGTCTGAGCTAGTCTGGGTACACAGTGCTCCCAGCACAGGGCACTGGTGGCTCTCACTGCACAGACACCAGGTCCCCAGGTAACTAAAGGAAAGAAACCACGCCTGCAACATCTCTTCCCCAGCTCCAAGCTTGTCACCCGCAGTGGTCCTGGTGCCCAGGCAGGAGTTTCTCCAGCATCTTCTCCAGGTTGGAGTGAAAAAGGCACATCTGTAGCTCTCCTGGGGAACAGAAGTGCCAGGGCCTGTAAGGAAGTATCTCCATTCCTGAGGGCCACCACTCCCCTGAGCAGCTCATTTGGTAAACAGGCCCTTATGCCCAGTATGGCTTTTTGCTCTTGCAAGAGTCAACCTTGCTCACTGGGAGCAGCACTGCTCGAGCAAAGAGCTTGGGACTTGGCCCTCGAGTAAGGGAGAAATGATGCCACATTTCACCACATTCAACATCCCATGATCCACCCAGCTTTTGAGGCTCTTGCTGCCTCCCCGACACTAAAGCTCTCCCTCCTTGGGAAGGAAGCTGGCTCCCAAAGCCACCCCATGGGCCAAATGCTGTAGCTTCAGCTGTGACTGCACTCGATAATGGCTGTGGCATCTTCCAGCCTCCGATGCAGCTCTGGTAAAGTCTGTCCTCCCAGCAGCATGGACGGAGCTGCACAACCTCCACCTGCTGCCAAAACACCGCTCCCCTTTGGGCAGAAAGCAAGTGACATCAGGTAGCACAGTCTTCCCCACCAGCCCAGCAAGTCCAAGTCCTCCTCAGACTGTGGTCAGAGGCGGCAGCTCTGCACCATTTTCCAAGAGCTTCCATCACCCCGGGGTCCAATTTCCCTCCAGCCCTGCTCCTCCACTCCACAGGGTAAATGGAGCCTGGAGATGAACAGGATGCAAATAGGAGGCGAGGTGACACGGCTGCATTTCTCCTGTTGAAACCAGCTCTCTCCAAGGCGGCAAGAAGCTCACAGCTCGGCGGTGATAAACGGCCTTGCTTTAGTTATCACTTTCCTTAAGTTAAGGAGAGCAGCCTAGTGATGGATGGGCTGGAATTCGGTTATCAGGGAAGGCTGTCAGCCAGAGTTGCCTATCTCCACACACATTTAGCAGGGCGTCATTATGCGATGGCATGGAGTTAAAATATGACCAAGGGTATTGAAAGAAAAAGAACGGGATTAAAAAAAAAAAAAAGGCAAATTGAGCAACAATAAAGGAGCACGAGGCAAGAACGTTATCGTACTAGTGACACCTTTTATCTCGGTCTGGTTAGCTAGAGCAGGGCACAAATTGGTCCTTCCTCCACTATTGTATCCTCTTGTACAAACAGAGGCAGATAAAATGTGTCACCAGTGCGATAGCATATCAATTTAACCCTAATTATCTAGGGGGTCAAACTAAGAAATAGGGGTTTCTCATTTCAACAGGTTCTTCCATCTCTGCTCAGAGCCACCACATTAATATGGAAGGGGGAGGGGCGGCCGTAATTGATTTCCGTCACTCAGGTGGTCCTGGCCTATAAAAAATTAATGCTTGATTCTCCCAACTAATCAGAGCTGGTTAACGTCCATCTGCTTCTGGGTTCAGGATGTCAGGAGACAAAGAAATTGGGCCACTTTCTACACGCTGGGTGTATTGATATTGAGCCAGTTTAAAGAACAGGTCCCTCTACGGGAAAGATAAAGGGCCATCAAATCTTGGTATTTATAGACCTGGTCTCAGTCTTCCAAAAAATCCAAGCCCTGGAGACCTTGCGCTGTAAGAGATGCAGAACATTTTAATTGTGTCCTGGTCGACCCCACTGCACTGGGTTGCAAAGGAGAGGGCAGGCGGGCTCCTGCCTTGGAAATCCCTTGCTGAAGGGGGGCTGGAAAGCCTGAAAGAAGCTGCTTGTATGCTGCAGCACACAACAGCAACAGGGTGACAGCCAAGGAGAGGAGCTGTCAAACCATCTCAGCCTTGCACCTGAGTTCAAAGCAAGGCTGGTCAAGGCGTTGCTCCAGATCACACAGCACAGAGGTGCTGCTCTGTTTTGAAGCAGGGTGGGGTGTCTACCAAGCCCAGAGGAAAGTGTGGGTGCCCTCTCCTAGAAAGCTAGAGAGGGAATAACATCCTGTGCTAAGGCACCTGAGATGTTTTAGCAGATAAACAGCACCACGATGGGTAAAGCCACATCTGTCTGCACTGAACCTCATGTGAGCTAGAGCCAAGCTAGGAATTGAAAGCAGTTTAGGTAAACCCATACCCTCCCAAACTTGGTTAAAACAGTAAGTCCCAGCCAGCAGGGTTCAACAGCCTGGGGACACAAAGGGGTGAGACCCTGCTCCAAAGCACGGAGGCTGCAGGAGCACCCCACAGAGGGGCAGAAAGACGGGCTGGGCTTTCCCAAAACTGCCGTGGTGGGCCAGGAAGGATGGCCCTGACAGCACGATGCCACAGCACTTGCCCCGGGCACACAGCACAGCCTAAGCCACAGCACAGCCTAAGCCACAGCACAGCCTAAGCCACAGCACAGCCTAAGCCACAGCACAGCCTAAGCCACAGCACA
>JANIJG010022917.1:58498-77260 GCA_024611175.1 Megaceryle torquata
GCCTGTGGAAATTGAAGCATCCTGACAGACACCTCCAATCCCCAAACCCCAACCCTCCCATCCCAATCATTCAAGTTAGGCTGGTGCAGCTTTCCCACATAATCCAAGGCTTTGGTAGGGAGGGGTCTCCTCCCCAGCACTGGAGTCACTATGCCACTAGTACAACGCAGCAAAAGCTGAGCCAGTCTCCTCTCATGCTGGTCTCCAAAGTGAGGAATGAAGGGATAACTCCCTGACAGAGCTCTGGCACCCCACTCGCACACCCCCCATCCCCACAGACCTGCCAAAGGGCTGGAGCAGCCCCCTGCCCTTGCTTCCCACTGGATGAGCCCTTGGCAGATGACTGCACCCATTCTCACCAAGCACACCTATGGTGCTGTCCCTCTCTACCCCCATCAGTGCAGGACAAGCCACCCCAGCACGGCTGTACTTAAAATTCACAAGCAGGAGCTGTGAAAGACAATACCCTTGGAGAGGGTCTGAAAAGCCCCGGGCTTACACAGAAACCCTGAGACAAGTCCCATCTCCCTTCCTCTTTGCTTTCCCTCCCACCCTCTCAGTTCTCTCAACCACTCCTAAACTTGTCACAGTGCAACAAGCCTACAAGCTGCACATCAGCTTTAAATATCAGCATGCGTGAAGCCAGGAATGGGAACAGACAGAGCAAGCCTCCATCGCCTGTCAGGAAACACTAATGAATTTCAACACCAGCAGCCATTGCCTCAGACGGGCTGGCAAGAGGAGAAGACAGAGTTACAGTGAGGAGCCTTTGCAGGAGCAGTCTGCCTGTTTTCAAAGCCCCTTCTGTTAATAAATGTCATTGCCAAGCGGGCTGCAGCAGTCCTCGAGCTGGGGCGGGATGGGTCGGGGGATAGACAGGCGACTGACAGTGCTCAGGATACCTGGGCACTGCCGCCTTTTCCGCTGCATCCCCAAGCAGGAGCCAGGGAAAGGAAGCAGACGGGACATCGTCGTTGGCACAAAGCTGTCTTTCATTAAGGTCCCAATACCCAAAAAACAACCTCCAGAAGGAGCCACGAGTGCAACCCCAACAGTCCCGTTCACTGGGATGGATGGAGGCATGACGGGGACTGGTCCTTGGGATGAGCAGAAGGATGCAAAGACATCCAGGTGGCGTTCCCAGCAGCAGCAAAGGGTTACAGAGCAGCCTGTCCCTTCGCTCCCGTAAGCGTGTTCCTGAGGCAGTGCAGGAAGCGGCATCCAGCGCAGGGCACCGCGTGGCAACTGCACCGATGCACAACATGAAGGTCAACCCAAGTCTTCTTTACAAATGTCAACCTGTCATCTCGGGATATTAATGAGGGCTGACCAGCAGCTAAAATGCATCCATGCTCCATTAGTAATAAGAGAGACCACGATGCAGGAGAAGAGCGCACACCACAGCATGTGGAGGCACCAGTGGGTCTGCAGGGCCCGGGGAGGTGTGGTGATGCACAAGATAACTAGGGCCACCCTGGCTGCCCAGGAAGGAAAGCAGTCACAACACACACTCCAGTGAAGGGGTTTGTGTGATCTTTTTCCATCAATCTTTAATTGGATTAGTGTAATGAGGCCAAAGAAGCCGGGCTAAGCAGCGAGTCTAATACCTGGCACTTTCAGATCTTGCCTCCTTCTTCTGCGATGCCCATTCTGGACAGTGTTGCTTCCTCCCCATACCAGGCATAACCCTGCCTAGGAAGCTGGAAGCCCTCACACTTGGGACCCAGGGCAGCACTGGCTGAAATGCCTGAACACCTTCTCTACTCGTGACCTGTCCACTGTTTACTCTCTGAAGGATCATCTTCACCTGCAGCTTCAGCCATGCACCATCCCTACCGCATCACATGCTTACAGCCAGACCCCTCTTCTCTAAAGTTTTGCTGGGTACTAAGAAATTCGGGAGAACCTGAGCACCCACACTTTCCAAGCAGCAAGCCTGCAAGGGGAAAAGGCTCTTACCCCAGACTGCAACCAGCCCATTGTATACACTAGGAAAATAATTCTACCACAAAAAGCACACAGGGTACAAGCATCTCGTCGTGACTTGCTCGCCCAGAAAGTGCCGTGTGCCCTCCACTGCCATCAGCCTTAATGAAACTCGAAGGCATCTAACACCATGTGAGATCTGGCCCTTTTCTGGGTATCTGTCTGTGCGTCAGCTAGAGGCTGGCAGAGATGCTATGTCAACAGTAAAAGCAGGGCTGTAACACAGCAGGTATTCAGTCTGCAACAGAAGATGTTCGTCAACAATTGCACACGCGTGACGCTACACTCAATCTGTGTGCTCCTGCTTCACAGCTTCTCTTAAACTGATCCATAGCTCTATTTACTGGGGCTGATTCTGCTGCTATAGCTGTGGGAGTAAATCTGAAGTAACTCTACCTGGAGCTGGTTAAGTAGCCAGTGAGAGTAAGATCAGAATTGAGCCTTTTGATTTTTAAATAACTACTTAATTACCATGCAGGAAACCAGAGCTCACTGGCTCCACGGTTCAGCTGAGGTTAGGAGTGCAGCAGGCAGAAGCTCTGCATTCCTCTGTATTGAGTCTTCCCCATCGGTGAAGGGGTAGAGCAATTGCTCTCACCAACCCTTCCAGACAGGGAGGACGACTGGGTGAACTTCCCTTTGACTTCAGAAATGCATGATGCTGCTCCCAAGGAAAGGGAAACTGGAAAGTCTCCAGGGCTGAGGTCGTCTCCCCAGCCTTGGGAACCTGACACAGGGAAAAACTCTTAAAAACAGGTTTCTACACGCAAGCTTGCAGGGACAGTCTGCTTACTAAATACAACATTGTACAGCACCTTCTGAGTAGGACTGTACAAAACCAGACACGGTGTACATCTTCCACACAGGCGTGTTCTCAGGGAAAGCCACCCACCATGACCACAGGCTGCAGAAGGTGAACTTCCAATGTCATCAGGAAAAACTCTTCACCATACAGGGAATAAAGCACTGGAGCAGACTGGTGGTGGAGGAATCTTCCCCCGCTCCCTCCCCAGAGACATTCAAACTCAACTGGAGAAGACTGACCAACCTGATTTAAGTTTGAAGTTAATTCTGCTTTGAGCAGGGGGCTGGATTAGAGATCTCCATTTAAATTATTCCATGATTCGTGCTGCAGCAGAGCCTGATTACACACAGCGTGCTCTTTTCTCAGTCTATATGATCTTTTATTAAGCCTTTCATACAGACACTAATTTAGTAATCTCCCAATCCTCTGCATACTAGCTGGTTTAATAGGGAGCATTCAGGCTCCTGCTGCAGAACACTGTAATTACACACTGAGTAAGAGAATACGTCTGATGCAACGGACGCACCCGCAACGCATCTAAGTCCCTTCAGAACCAAAACGTGCGTAAAAACTCAGCTAATATTAAACGTGCTTCTCCTCCCCCAGCACGATTCCCCTCGCAGAAGTATTTCTCCCCAGGAAACCAGAGCATGCAAGACCTAGAGGAAGGGGCTGGTCAAGAACCGAGAAGACACGTCCTGTCCCAGTCTCTCCGTAGACGCGCTGTGCGACAGGCAGGAGGAAGCCTTGTCTCTTCCACGCCTTGCTTGTCCAGACCATTTAGCGTATACACTCTTCAGGACAAGGGCTTCTCTGCTATGAGTCATAAACTGTTTAGTGCCTAATGGTAAAGCCTATAGACGCTTAACATAATACAATCATGTCACTTAAAGGCCATTAGTCTCCAGCCTAAACAGCATTTTTCCAGTCACAAAGGGGACCTGCCAACTCAGGAAGGCAGGATAAAGGACGTGGGTGGCCAGTCGGGTCACTGGACTTGCAGACACCCGACGTGAAGCCCCAAGCAGGATGGAGCCCAGCCAAAGGACATGGGGGAAAGTCCACGGCAGCTCTAGCAATCCAAGAGCTTTATCTTTTTGGGCTTTCCTGAACCACTTGAATCAGGCCTCTGATTCTCAGCCTGCCACGTAAAAACCCTCTCCACCTCCAGGCATGGCTGTACCGCTCACAAGAGGGGCAGGAGCCCCTCACCCATGTAGAGGGTCTCCAGCCTTCCGCATCACCTCTCTTCCCATGCACTGAAGCAGATAATTTATCTACATGAAAATACGCCCCCCTGTCTTGCAATGCCGTTTGAACCACTCTTCCCTCCTGGCACCATTTCTGCTCTCCTCTGGCACCCATCATCCAGGTCTACTCTCCTAACTGACCCCTGTGACTGACTCTTTCCCCCCGCCTCCACTAAAGGGAAGAGAGAAATCTTGCAAGGAGACAGTGGGATGGGGCAAACTCTGTTCCCTTTGATGATACAGAACCCAAAAAAATCATACACACAACAGCTCCACAGACTCGGCACAGCCTCTGGGCTGGCAGCAGCGGGTGGCCTGGCACATCACGTAACAGGGTCTGAGCACAGGTTTCTGTGCAGCTGCAAATTCCATCTGCACGAGGGGAAACAAGTTTGTCTTTTCCCTGTGGCAAGAGACCCCCTCCCCACCTCCAAGCACGAGCTGCCATTAGTATTTGCTTCGCCGGAGAGAAGGAGCAGCGAATCCTCCAGAGCAAAGGACAAGTGCAGCAATTAGGATGCAGGGGCTGCGGGAGCTGTTTAACAGCACGACCCGGAGGTCAGTGCCGCCGACTCCCAGCCCTGCATAAATATTGTATGAGCCGGGGAGAGGGGCTGTTACAGCCACCCTCAGCGCCAGCCCTCCCCCCTCCATCGCCACTCTGCATTTAGCTAGATATGCCAGCCACGTTATTTACAGATGTGACAGTCGGGAGGATCACTTGAGTAGGTAGGGGAATGGGAAAGGGGGCTGAGCAGGCGCCTGGGACTAGGCTCCCACCAGCACCTTCTGCTTCCCCTTGCAGGATGCTCCTCTGCACAGGTAATTGCCAGACAGCACGGCCCGTTCTCAGACCAGAGGATGAAATTCCACCGAGAAGGAGGGGAGGCTGCGAGCTCCCCTCTCAAAGGTTACCCAGGGGTTTGATTACCAATGCTGCTGAAGGACACGCCAGCCAGCAGCTGCTTTCCAGCTTCCTGTCAGCATGTCTGCTAGACTCTCCCTTTGGAGGGAGCTTTATACAGTCAGAGGCTTTATAGTGAGCTTCTCCTCAGACTCTGCCTGCGTAGCTCTGTGGAAGGGTCCCTACTCCAACACAGCCACAGCAGCCTCAGCCCTGCAGAGACTCACCCAGATGCTCTGTTTGGTACTAGCCACCTTCTCTACTCGTGACCTGTCCACTGTCTATTCTCTGAAGGATCATCTTCACCTGCAGCTTCAGTCATGCTGATCAGCACCATCCCTACTGCATCCAGGATGGACCTCTTGTTCCTCTGCCTATTTTTGTGCTGGAGATGCCAGCCAACTGCACGTTTGCCGTGATGCTCTACACAAATACACACCTATTTTCACGTTCGCTGAGACTAGAGGCTCCCAAGGACAAGGACACAGGCAATTCTTCAACTGTAGCAGCAGCCCCTGAATTCCTCAGGGCACACAGCTAATAAACATTACTGGTCTGGGCAGCACACAAGGGCTGCAAGACAGGGAGCGCAGCTTGAATGTGTTTCTGCCCACGATACCCTGCCAGAAATTCCTCCACTGCTCCGTGGCTGGATGCCGAATCCAGGGAAGGCAGAAGCCCAGTCTTACCATTCTCAGCTTTCCTGAACTCACTGTGCAATTAATGGGCTTAATTATTAATGGCAAAGGCAGGGAAGTGAGGAAAGAAAGAAAAAGCCAACAAGAATGGAATGGTGTGGGGGTGGTGAGCGCCAAAGGTCTCCAAAGATCTTCCCTCAGCCTAGAGCAGAGAAAGAGCCCCTCGCCGCTCTGCCGCTCCCACGGCCCTGCTCTAATGCTCCCTGACATGCCTCTGAAGACAGCGAGCTGTTTGCAGTCACCACCGTGATTTGTTAGTAATTATTTTCACGGTGTCACATTGCTGTCACTCTCTTAACAAAGAGACAGGCAGCCCGAGGCTGCCTGCGAGAAAGAACCAGCAGAGAAAAGGAATTGTCAGGCACCCAGGGATCCTCTTTGCTTTCCAGGTTTCACAACCAGAGTCCTTACCAGCTTCTGAAGAAACTTCTGAGGAGAAGTGGCAAGTCAGAATCATCTCCCATCCTGGTCACAGCAAGAGGAATTAATTACTTCACCCTCACCTTACCTGTAAATCCAGTGCAAGACCCAGGTGCTGAGAGCCCCTTAAGCCAGCAATTTGCTTCAGGCCTGCAGCACACACAAAAAACTTGGGCAATTGATGACTTCTAGCGTTCCTCTTGTAAGCTCCAATTTCTTTTCATGTGGTCTTGCCATTAGACCGCGCTTCCCAAGCGCGGCAGCCCCTGCCTGGGCCTATCACCCTCACACAGTAACTCTCCCCACCAGCCCCACGTGCTGTCCCTACACCAGTCTCATTAATTCCAGCACACTGCTGTGCTCCGCGTGGCAGTAACATTTCACTTGGCATTTCGCAGTGCCAGGGGACCTTGGCAGCTTCCTCACACCTGACATACACAGCTTAATGGCTTGATGTCTCTGTTTTCTCACATGTAGTGCGGTGACTTGACAAGAGCATCCCCTTGAACCACCATCCATCCACCCTCCCATCCCACACCTGGTGTGCAGTCACAGCCATCCAACCCTTGGCTGACTCGCCAGCCCAAGGGACTCTCTCCTTTCTGGTAAGCGTGGAGCTTGCTGGGTCTCCAAGGAATGGGAGCTATTTTGGCACCTGAAGTGTCACACAATGTAAGGATATTGAGATGAAAAACTAAGACACCTGGCCAGCCAGCCCTTAAAACACCCTTGATCTCTCTGCAGAAAGCAAGCGGACTTCCTCCAGAGCAAATCCAAGTTTGAATTACTCCTGGCAGAAGTGTTCTTCCCCCACCTGCTTACTGATGGTGCTCAAGGGTCAGTCCCTGCAGCCGCAGGGCGACTGGGGTATTAATTCACCCTCTTAGCACAGGCAGAGTTTGGAAATGTTAAGCCCCACAGTCTAAGCAAAATGCTCCTGCAAATAACTGCATGGAAAAGCACTGACTCAGAGGGCAGCTCCTTTTCAGGGGTTCCTTTAGTAACGAAGAAATGGCACATACATGCTGTGGAGAATTAGGATTGCCACTGGGAAGCCTAAATGGTCCATAGAATGTAACAGGTCTCTTCAGAGCTGGGAGCACAGTGAGCTGGAGAAGAAGTCTCAGCAACCTCCCACCAGCCTCCTCCCTCTGCCCAGCTTGCAAGGGACACACATGACTGCAGGCAGGGACAAGGAGCTGAACTCAGCCGGTACCCAGGCACCTCCAGCATGCTGGCCAACGGTCAGCACCGAGACCTGGCTCAGCACCTCGAGAGAAAAACTGCAGCAGGAAAATTAGAGATGAACAAGAGGCACCTACAGAGGGAAGACAAAGGGTGTCCCAGAGTGCAGGTGCTGGGCACAGGAAAGCAAAAAGCCCTGCTGAAACAGAGGCAGACAAAGCTGGTGGGACCAAGGCAGGATGAAGTCCTGGGCAGCGTGAGCTTCCTGCACACAGTCGGGCCAGCACATAGCACTGCTTCCCTCAGTCATCTTCTCCTCAACTCCTCTCTTCTGCTTTCTTCTAGTACCACCTTCACATGCCTCATGTCTTCACTACCACCTGGTCCATAGCAACCTCTGAGCACAAGACACCATCTTCTGGGTGCCAGGCTGAGGGCAGCAGCCTGGTCAAACACTCAAAAAAGGTGACTCCAACATGGAATGGACTCAGCTCAGAAAGTTGGTCTGCAGCTTCAGCAGCCTCCCGAGAGTCCGGCACACACCCAGACCTCCACTCCTTGGGATATGAAGAGTCGCTGGACAAGGCACATGAGAATATGCTGGAGGGAAAATACCAGGGATGACCTCAAGATGGCCCAGTAGGTCTTTGCCAGCCAGGAGCTTCAGGAGGAAAGGGACCGAACCCATCCAGGAAAATGGCTCCCAACAGGAAACAAACATGCAAACAAAATAAAACGCTTTCAAGAAAGCTACCGACTCACACAGGGCTTGAACAGAGCAGGTGAAGGGGGAAGGATGCTGTGCCCAGGCTGGAAGTATTTTCAAAGCAAAGCCACAAGAGCACCATTCCCAGCCAAGCCACTGGAAGGGCAGTGCTGGTGCCAACACAACCGCTCTGCATCTCCCTGGAACTAAGAAGAGTTGGGATCCAAAGGAAGATAGCTGACATTTCAGGCCCAGCACAAAGCACTGTCTAACGCTAGGAAAATCAAGCTTTTCTGAAGTAAATTCACATTTTGTGAAGCTAATCCTACTTTTCATGCATGCTGCAGATGACAAAACTCAGCCCTCCAGTGGTTTATCCTCAAGACAACCAGGCTTGAGGACACAGGATGGCCGTGATGCTGAGCTGCTGTTAGAGCCTCTCTCACACCAACAGAGGCCAGAGTGTGCTTTTTACCAGATACCCACTTACAGACCCCTTGGGTTTGAAACCGTTTTGCCTGAATTCATTATAACTCTGGACTCAGAATTCACCTTAACAGCTCCTGCTGCAGAGAGCCTCATGGCTCCTTACTCGACCCACGCCGAGACCAACGGCTTGCATTCAGTTCAGCACAACTGTTTCCAAGTGCAGCTTGAGTTAACTAGGGGTGGAAAATCCACCTTCTCCACTCATTACCTCACCCCAACAGTTCAGCACTGGAAAGAAAGTACTTGATGCAATGCCTGTCTCATTCCTCCCTACACTGTACAATTATTCCAAGTTTCTCCACCACCTTTCATGCTGCTTCCAAATTCTTTGGTCCTAATTCCCAGGCAGCAGAGTCCGTGCTTCCCAGAGTGCATCGGGCATCACATCAATAAATCTGTGGCCACTACAGCCCTGACTATGACAAATGTCTTTGCTATGACACGCCCGACAAGTGGCAGACCTGAAGGTGACAGTCCATTGCATGACGATCCCTATGCAAAGATTTCACGTCCAAAGCTTAACCCAAAGGCACTCCCAGAGCCACGCATCTCAGACAATGCAACTTGCAGAAGCTCATGCAACCACTGCATTTCAAACAAAGGCCAGAAAAGGAGACAGCCAGGGGACCCACTGCAGAAGGCTAACAGAAGTCAAGTGTGCTACATTCATTTTAAATAAGAGCGTACAGAGAGGGAACCTTAAAATCCAAAATTTATTTTGCATAAGTGATATAATTTCCTTTAAAAACAAAAAGCTGGACTGCGGGGTCGCAGAAGTGAATGGGGTCAGTGCTACTCCCTGTAAGCACTAGAGAAGAGCAGGCTCACAAGGCTGCCTTGCTTAGCTCCAGCAAAGCACTTTAGGATGTAATTACATGAACGACTCCATCAGCAAAGCTGACTCAAAAGGTGCCTGACCCTGGACACTCAGTCCCGTCTCTGCACTGTAGTTCACACCACCCTCTCCTTTCAGCCAATGCAACTGTGAGCAGAGATACACCACAGGCTTGGTCAGTAAAGTGATCCCCACTAAAAGCAACAGCAAGAAGCTAATCCAAGGATCTCCCTTGGAAATGAGCTGGTTTATTATTTTTAAACACAGATTACCATGTTACCTTTCCATTACCAGCTCTTTCTCCTTACTCTCAAAACCACCCTCTCAACATATCTCCTGCCAGTCTACCCAACCAGCCCACCCCGTGCCTTCTCCTGCCTCTCCCATGGCCACCCAAGAGGTCCCGCTCACTCCATTCAGGGGCTGTCTGCAATTTCTCCCCCAGGCAGAGACCACCCCCCCCTCCCAGTCACGTGATAAAGAACAGCACACACAAGGGACACTAACACCATCCATCCTTCTTCATTCATGACCTAAGGCTCATCTCAAACCAGCCCTCCAGGACAGAAGGCTGGAGAGAGCTGGTCTGAGAAGGCCAGTATCCTCCCAGCCTGTGTGACTTGCAAAGGAAGAATTAAAACAGTAAGATAAAAATTAAGCAATGGTATAATTTACTGCTCAGGATTCACTAATATGCAACCCAGGAAGAGCACCAAGGGCTATAAACATTTCAAGGCACTTCACTGTGTTTTATCCCTGTATTAGAGAGTACTTGCCTTTTAACACTTATTTAAGAAAATACAAAACTTCTGAGCAGTAGTTTCCTTTAAAGACATAAATTAGCACTTTCTGATCAGCCACAGTTAAGTGCTGTACAATCATCTTCACGTCCAGGGCGCACAGACCAAAGCCTACGGGCGTTATTACCTGCGTCAGACGCATCTGCAGAAGGAGCCAACACTGGAAGGAGAAGGATTAACTGATGCTCTAGACGTTAAGGTGCAGGTCTGAGATTCCGCACCGGTGGCTTCAGCACCTGTCCCTGCCTGCATAACCATAGGCACATCACTTAACCTCCCCATACCCCAGCTCCGTAGCTATGAACGCGCAGGGAAAATGCTTCCTCGATTGCCAAGGTTAATTCACGGTGCACCTAAGAGCAGGGGAGCCGGTTCCTTACGGGGAGGGAGGCAATTTGACATTTCAGAGACAAACCATGCTAAAGAGCTTACATTACAAGGGCTCAACCCTGGCAGACACCAAGTACCCTCTTTTCCACTAAAACTGTCTCCCGCAGTCAGCATCTCCCTCAGTCCTTCAGAGGCACGTTATCCTCACCACCCAATGCCACATCAATGCAATTTGCTTAACGACTAGTGGCAGTTGTATCACAGGTCCAAGCACTAAAGCAGTCTATGCCAGGTATCAGAATCCATCCCTGGAGCTGTTAAACTCGGAAGATAGCTCCTTGCAACAGGCTAAAGGAATCCTCCCGCTGAGCTCTCGGAGGCCCGAGGACCGTGTGCCTAACGAGGCTGTATCCCCACTCATATTTTAGCTTGGCAGGTCTGGTGCTCCCTTCATCTTTTGCTTCAGGTAGCTCTCTTTTAATTAATAACATTTCTGTGTCGACACAGGGAACTTTCCACCCAGAATGAATGGCCCTCTCTCATTAGAACCACGACTTGTCATGATGTATTCAAGAGCAGGAGTGTGATTCATTCCCTTGTCTGGGAACGAGGGGTGTTGCTGAGGGGTGGGGGAAGAAGAGTCTCTGTAATGAGTGACTGATATTTGCTGAAGTTGATATGCGACTCTGTCGGCTTGAACTGCCTTGTCAGGACAAGCCTTCAGAAAGGTGATGTTCCTACTCAAGAGGATTTCCTCATTAAAGAAATTGCATCTTAACAGGAGGGAAGGGGAGGGGTGGCAGGAGAGCTGCTGTCTCCCCAACTCCAGCCTGGTTCACACACTGAGCGCTGAAAGCCGGTCGATCCAAGCGCAGCCAGTAGAGGATCAGCGCTCCATTTCTGAGCCCCCCGGTGCAGTGGGCTCTCTGCAGCAGCCACCAAATCCTTCCAACAGCGACTCTGCTTCTGATGGTGCACCACACCCAGGATAAAGCCCTTGGTGGCACAGCCAAGGATCCTGGCTTGTGCTGAATCTCCATTGGCCCTTCCCAGATGCTTGGATCCCGTCCTGGGCACCCAGCCCAGGTGACTGGTGTTCCCTGTTGCCAGATAAGCAGCTCTGTGATCTTCCAAGAAAGCTCCAACAATCCAGAGAAATCAAGTCTGTAGCCACACAGTGCTTCATTCCCTGAAGATCCCCGAGCCAAGCAGAGGCTTCATGGGTCCTTTAGCAGCTAAGTACCCATCCTGAACCCTGCAGGCTCACGTACTGCTAGGCACCATCGGCAGAGAGCAGCACCTGGGCAATCGCTATCCCTCTGCTGTCTTCCTCTGAGCCAAGTGCTACACGTACTGCAGCTCCTGGTTTTGTCAGGCCCATTTCCCCCACCTTGTCTCCACATCCACCATTGACAGGCTTGTCAATTCCTCCTCTTTGTTCCAGCCCCACCCCCTCCATCCAGCTTGCTCACCCCACTGTGCCTCCCAGTGCCCTGGCACCTACCAGTGGCACCTACTGGAAGCCCTCACAGTAGACAGGCTTGTCCAGAAGATACCACGCCTCTGCTCTTCAACAGCACATGCAGACATGAGCCAAACTAAACGCCCAGGTCATTGCTGGAGAAGCCAGGAACAAGGCTGCATGGTTTACCACCAACAGCCGAGATGAGGACAACGGAGGACAGGAACTTCAAACCACAGGAGACAGCGGGAAGGAGGCCTGCAGCCTGCCTCGCGGGCATTTCTGCAAGCAGCTGTCATTACCAAGGAAGCCGAGAAAAGGAGCAGCAGTGAGGAATGGACCTGCCCCAAGTCCTCGCTCCCTAAGCCAGGAAGCGCTGCACTCACCTCACTGTCCCGAACTCCTCTGGAAGCCGGTGGTGTTTCTACCATGCAATGCTTCCACCAGCACACTCCTCCAAATGCAGACAAGTGGCGCAGACTCCCCTCCCACTGCCCCAGGTGCCTTCTGTGCCCAGTGTGTGGTCTCAACACAGTGGCAAAGGGCATCAGCTACACCACAAGTCTTGGAGGGAAGCACGGGGTGACTCCCTGGAACACCTCCTAGATGGTCCACACCTCCTAGGCTCTATTTCCCTGCCTAAGCGGCCTCGTTTCAGCTCTCTGCCTTCCCTCTTTAAAAAGAGATGCTCAGTTCTGCTTTGCTAAACCCTATTTGGCAATGTGTCTAAACACAAGAAAACTTAATTAGTTCAGGAGGGAGACTCGGCATTTGTGGTGACGGATAAAAGTAATGGGAAATGAGACAAGTCAGAGCTGGCAGGGAGTCCTCACTCAAGCCTCTTTCACTGGCACGGTGCTAATCAGATGTGACGCTACACGCGGCGGCACCCAATCGGCGACGGAGCGCTGTGATGTGCTGCTCACCAAGCAGCTGCAGCCAGACTCCCACCATCCATGTGCTTGGAAACACGAAATGTATTTTCTGCTTTGCCCTGGAGTTGCTTCAGGACTGAATTCTGAAGTTAATGGTTTAAAAAATTTTTTTTAAAAGTAAGGGGGAGAAATGAACCACTTGCTGCAACCTCATGGCCAGGAGTGGAGTCTTCTCTTCCAGCTGACTAGTGAGGCACAATCCATGCGAGAGACCACTGCAAATGGAGAATTGAGTATTTCTGCTCCAGAGCTGCATGTCCTGCTAAGCCAGCTCACCCCACAACCCCTACGGCTCACCAGAAATGGGGCTCATCTTTACTTCTATTTGCCTGCAGTAGAGCTCTGAAGAGAAAAACCAAACCAAACCAAACCCAAAAACAACTAGAAGGCTGCCCACTCCATACAGACCCCAAGTTAGGATGTCACTGCCTGGGAACCCTGCTCCCAAACATAACTCTGTTCCTTGCGACCATCACCAACAGTGCTAAACTGCACTCTCAGAGCAGCAACACAGGAATACACACAGAAAAGAGAACAAATGAGAAACAGAAGCTTAGCACATCCCTGCAGCTGTCTTTGCGCTGGTCTCTAGTGAAAGTTTAAACATGATACATAAAGAAAAATAGGGCTCACTCTTAATTTAAACCAGTAACACAGAACTGGCAATAGGTACCAGCTCCAGACACGGCCCCTGCAGAGACCCGGATTTTTTTGACTCCGAAGCTCTGACACCACGCTCCTGTCTGGAGCATGGCAAATTTCTCATCTCCACCAGCGCTCGTGCTGCTGCTTGAGTCCTCACATCTCACTAATCACACCAAGAACAGGCAAGAAGCTGCCACTCTACAAAGACCACTCTGCAAGAAGCGATTGCTCCCAGGCTGCGCGCAGTTTATTTAGGCTTCCGATGCGGGGAAACCAGTGTCACGCTGAAAACCAGCTAGCACTACTAACGAGTTGTGGATGTCAGTTTAACATGGGATGTGTCAAGCCTCTGCTTTACTGGTGTGATAACAACAGGAGTCTTTATCCATCAGTCTGGGGAAATGAAAAGCTGAAGTGAGATTACAGGAATCCAAGTGATTTCAGCACAATATGACACTGATCCGCAAACATCCTCCAGATTAGACTCATCTAATTCTTCAGACATTTAACTCAGTTTTTTAAATAATGATTTTAAGTTGGTGGTCTAGCAATTTTCATAACAAAACAGGCACATACACTGACACCTGCAGGTCCCCCCACCTGGTACCCTCGAGATCGAGTCGCCTGGTTGATGAGGACGATGTTAAGGGTCAGAACACTACTGAAATGTGCCACACTTGGCTTGTACTCCCCTTCCGAAGACTACTCTGTGATTCACATCCAGTTAGCATGCCAGGGTGACAGAGAGAAAGCCTTGGCATGTGGAAGTCAGGTAAGGACCACTGCTTGATTTGGGTGTAAAGAAACAGAATTCCATGTATGTGCTTGGAAATATCCAGCCCTCTGGGAAGTACATTGGATAAAAACCATCTCCAAGCTCCACTTTAAACCTTTCTTGGGGTTCTGAAAGGACTCATTTGCCAGAGAGAATATTGTAGGCAGTGATCTCACCCTATGCCCAGCACTCACCTGTTGCCTTGAAAACAACCCTCCATCCCCAGTTACAGCAACCAATGATTTCCCTAAGAAACAAAGACGAGGGACAGGCCGGGGGTTGTAAGGACAAAGACGTGTGCACTACAGACAAGCGCAGAGCAATAAAGCCCAGAAAAATCTCCCTCCCCTTCCATACTCACATCACTTTCAAATCCCAGTCTCCACAGGTCACAAAAATCGACTTGACGCTGGGATCTAAGAGGCCTTCCTTTGCCATCCACTCGTCAACCCTCTGAAAGGAAGGCAGGAAAAGGGGATGAGTTTTGCAGAGACAGGCCGAGCCACAACAGTTAAACTCAGATAAGCTGCTTGCAATCAAGAGAGAAGAAAATTGTGATCTTATCCACCCTCTCCTTCTCTCTCTTCTCTCTTTGCTTGCCATCTCAACAACAGCACGTTTGGACCTTTGAAGATTTCTGATAGGAGACATCAGGCAACCAGAGCAGAGATGATCTTATCAGACACCACAGCAGCCCTGCTCGTGGACGGGTGGAACTTGTGCAGCGTTAACGGGACAATACAACTGTGCTGTTACCTGCCAATCCTCCTCCGCTCTTCCTTTTCTCTGGACCAAATGGGCTCCTAAGCGAGTGTACCTTGTGTCCCCTCCAGTGAGGGGCATCCTGGGACGGCCCCCCTCACACGCTCCAGATTCATACAGCTCCAGGGGGATATGGGAGAGGAGGAAAATGGAAGGGCTGGGCACACACAGGCACTGTGCAGCAGTAACAAGCAACGCCACGCGTCCCTTTCCTCTCCAGGCTGGGGGGCTCTTTCCTCCTTACAGTTCCGAGGGGCTTGTTGAGGATAGTGTGGATTTTAAGAGAATCCACTATTGCTGATCAACTTCCCCTAGGGACAGATGTTCTAGATCCACTTTAAAAGTGGGCCACGTTAATCTGGAGGAGGCACATCCACCTTGGAGATTAACCAGGAAGAACTAACCCAGACTAACACCTCCCCAGAGACACTTCTCCAGCTAGAAGTACCAAGTCTTCTGGTGGCAGGTGACTATTCAGCTGCTATTTTGCAGCCCCACTAGCAGCATTTCCAGTGCTTCACCAAGAGAAATCCCTCCCTCTTTTCCCTCACTCAACACCTTCCCAAATAAAGCAGCATGCCCCAGAAGGTGCCTCACCCAAATCCCATTTTAACCTAGAAACACCCTGCTGTATAAACACCATTTCAGTCCAAATAAAAAATAAATAAATAAATAAACAAAAATTAAAAATTGAAATCTACAGAAATGTTCCCACACTCTAGGAAGCTCCTGTAGAAAAGGCATGAACAGAATGAGAGTTAGGGGTTTGCCTGGATGCAAGATGCCACCTTTGCAGAGCACCATCTTCAGCCTCGTGTCACTGCCACAGCCTTTCCAGAAGAGGATGGCGACCGATTGTACAACAGCCCCTGGAGTAAAGCTCCCCCCAAAGCAGCACCCAGCCTCTCAGCCACACTCCAACCTCCCCTGGGCTGCCAGGATCTTCCAGCCAGCTCCACGTGAGGCTCCCTGGAGCAAGGGACAGCAGCGGTAACCTTTCTGAACTCCCTGATGAGAGTGCCCATGAAGTGCTGTCTGCATAGAGGACTTTAAAGCCTTTAATTTGATTTCCTCAGATAAGCAATTGTTGTAATTATTCTGATTAGGAACAATTAGGCAGCACGGCAGTGGAAATCCTGACAGAGACAATGCATTGAACACCAACCTGCAGCCCAAGCAGTCTCTGCTTGAGGAGATATCCTTCACTATTTGACTACCAACAAAAGCTACTGATGGAGAAATACTTCCAGGCTAATTAAGCCCTAAACGCTGCAGGAACTCAACATTAAGCAGATGGCATTATTAGGGCTGTATCTGCATTCGCACGTCCTCCAGATTAGATTTTAGGGGCATTTTCTTCCTATACTACATCTATTATTGACCATTTAAATAGGTAGGAAAAAAATAATTTAATAAAGTGCTGAAGAAGGGGAAAGAAAAGAGAGGCAGAAGCTCCTGGGGCAGTGGTCTTGAGCAATGTCTCAATGCTTTAAAACTGGCTCAAGTAAGAATCGCCTCTTCTCCTATCTACTGTCAGGAGTTTGGATATCTTGTCAGCACCCTTGACATGAACAGCTGGAGATGACAGATCAATGGTTCAATACTCTCAGCAGCGTGTCACCAACGTGACAGCAAATGTTATTCTAATGAAGCTGTAATCATAGTCAAATTACGCGGTTCGATTCTCAGCAAGGGGAGGGTGCAGGGAAACAGATGAAGAGAGGACAACAGGACCAGAGGTCAGAGTTCAGGAGCGAAAGGTTACTCTGCTTACCTCAAGCACTTGCTGGAGGCTTGGCTGCCCATCCACCATGCCTTGAATAATCCCAGTCAGCTGAAACGAGAGACAAACAGAAAGCAGGCATCAGAGCAGCGCTCAAAAGATCATTAGAGAGGTCCCCTCCTCTGTCCATCTCGCTGTAACCAAAATACGCTCCTGTGACCCACGCGGGCATTGCCGAGGACCCAGCCACAGCACAGCGACCCTGGCAGCTGCCCAGCCACGGGCAAGGGCACAGCTTCATCCCAGACACAGAAACGTAGGGGGGCTCCTACCCACGCCATAGATCAGCAAGCTCTCAGCAAGCCAGGATCCACTTGGGCAGCAGCGGTGCCTCTGCTCACGTACCGGCGCCATGCCCGAAACGCTGCCCTTTTTCACCAGTTTTGACGGTGCCCTGCACAGGGAGTAGCAGCTACTGGGCTCTCTGGCAATGCCCCTGCTGTCGCGGTGACACCGAAATTGCACAGTGTTAGAGGAACAGAACAGACCACTACCGGCAAGGGAGACCCAGGGTGGCCCCAGGGATCCTGCCCTGCGCTGAGCAGCCAGCACCCACGCTTTTCCATGTCCATCCCAGCATCTCTCTGCATTTTGGGACTGTACTTAAAACTGAAATCTGAAGAAAACCACTTTCTTCCAGAACCCTACTCTGTTTTTCAGGAGGCTCCTTAAGAACAGGTCCTGCTGACTATACCCAGCAGGAACAGTCCTACTGACTGTACCCAGACTGCCTGGCCGTGCGACGCTAGACACGCACGTCAAAGATGCAGTCTCACGGGTCTCTGCCTGTGTCTGCCCAGGATAGCTGGAGGCACATGGAAAATAGATAATTTTTCTCTCTACCTTCCAACTGACAAAACTGTCTTTTAACATATTGAATATCGGAGGTCAGTAGCTTGCCATCAATGCACCCAAGTAATTAAAGAAATCATTATTAAAACAAGCGCACGCTACAGGATTTCACTTCATAGGGCACTTTCCTGAAGCTACACATCTCACACATTTTCATAAACTAAAGGTCAAACGCAGCCTAAGAGCGTGCCCTGCTGCCTGCACAGGCATCCAAGCCTCCAGAAGCCACAGTGTCCACTCCAGAGGTGCTGACAGCACCCCCCCCACCCAGGAGGGACTTGCACGCAGATCAGCTCCACCTACTTGTAAAACATAAGTCCTCTCACAAACCACAGGGCTCTGTGTTATAAACGTGTGACAGCTCAGGGAAGCTCAATGGTTTCTACCCCTCAGTTTCTTTGGTTGCTTGGCTTATAGCACTGAACTCGGAGGAAGGAAAAAAAAAAAAAAAAGAGATTAAACTCCAATTAAACTGTAATTACATTTAATGAATACCAAATACCTGACTCACTGAATAAACTGTAAGTGGAAAGATTATTTTCTCACAGTGGCTTCCATGGAATGGTAATATGTACCTTTTAGGGAAAGTATTTTAATTTTAAGAATGCAGAGTTCCTCCAGCCGGGTTTCTCAAGTTCATCAAGCCATTATGAGGTGGAATTCTAAGGAAGTGGAGGGACACAGGCACTCTCTTATATTCCAGAAACTGTTTTTATATTAATCTGTATTTTAATGGGGTAACAGCTGCTACCTACAGATTTCTCATACTCTAAGAGGCAAATAGATTTGAAAGATTAACACACGGCTCTTTTAGAGCAGATTTTAAAGCTCACTGGCTTGGGGCTTTTTTGCTTTCCCTGCCATATTTCTCTCCATGCATTTGCTTGGCAGAGGTGGACAGCTCACCTACTTCAAAGTGCTGGCTCTGCCTCTCAGAGGGCAGCTCAAATCAAACCTCTGGAAGTGGCTGAACAAAGAGCTTCTGAGAAAAGATCGTAGAATGGGTTTGGGTTGGATGGGACCTTTCAAGCTCATCTAGTCCCACCCCATCCTGCCCTGAGCCGGAACATCTGCAACCAGAGCGGGTTGCTCAGAGCCCCAGACAACCTGACCTTGAATGGTTCCAGGGATGGGGCATCG